>FLSR01001236.1:47369-75368 GCA_900092035.1 Leuciscus waleckii
ATAAAGTTATTTGGCGTAGGCCCCGTCCGTAACTCGCAATCCGAGGGTAACGGATTCTGCATTTCCTGCCTGAGGACGAAGGCAGGGGTGCAGCCGACCCCCAGAAATAGGTGGAGGAGATAATTCCACCAGAATGGAGCTGTAACATTTGATGTTACAAATAACTTTGTCACAATACTTGCTTGCTGGGCTGTTAATAAATTGATGCTTTGTTACGCTATTTTTCCTCCCGTGTCTTTCTGGTAGAACATGCAATACAATAAATTAAAGCGTTTATCTGTCCTGCTATAACTAAAAAATATTATGAATATATCACACAATATAATAATTGGACATGAATGTTATATTATGAGCACGATTATTTATTTTTAAAAAATCACTTATAAACATATTATTCTGCAAACTAAAATACATACCTCACATTTCTGCTATACTGTGTCTTCTCAGTGCTTTTCCTCACATTGTACTCTTAAGTGCTTTACTGTAACATTAATATTTGTTTTACAAACTAAGGAATGAGAACATTTTCTGTTAGTAATCTGCAGCACACCACAGATTCTGTCTAGAGCTTCACCTTTCCATTGATAAGATGTAAAATGTAAATTTCATGTTAATTTTAACATGAAATGTTAAAAATGTTTAACATGAGTTTTTGTAATAACAATATTCTGCAATCACAAAGAAGATTGGGAATGACATAGAATACCGCTCAAAAGTTTGGGGTCAACACAATTTTTTTTTTTTTAAAGAAATTAATGCTTTTATTCAACAAGGATTTATTAAATTGATCAAAAGTGACGGTAAAAAACATTTATAACTTTAGGCTTAAGAAAAATAAATAAAAGCATGGCTCAAGGTTGTGCTCTGTTTTATAAAGCACGAGTGGGTGGGGAGTAGGCCTATGTGATAGATGCCAAGCTCAGCATGTTAGAATAGGGTTTTATTCAGTTACAACCCACATGTCCACATAGCACCTTGCAATAGTCACTGCATTTGCTTATTTTCTTATGTGTCTCATTCTTGCTCAATCAAAACTCCTCACTGGTTTATTGTCAGCCTGTCTTGATTCCCTCTGCTCGCTATCTTCTTTCTGTCCTTCATGCCAGTCTTCAATGTCTCATTATAGGCTGTCTTTTCTCTCCCACATATGTCTTTAGATTCACACATAACACCCCTGTCCCTCTCAAGAGGTTCTTTAGAAGCTGTTCAGTCTCCCAGACATAGACAGCAAACTCTCCTTCAACTCTTTCCTCTGGGCAGCCCTTAACCAATCCAGTGATTTCTTGCCATTCTCTGGATTATATAGGAGAAAAAAAATATTACAATCTAGGATAGTTTTACACCACACAAACAACCAGGGGTGCATTTCCTGAAAGCATTGTTTGCCAACTATGGTCGCAAGTTCCGTCATTATCAGCATAGTTCAACGAGTCGGTGTTTCCCGAAACCATAGTTCCAATTAACATTTGCAAACGGCATAGTTTGTGGTTGGAACAACAGCCCTCTTCTGTGATTAGAAGCAGAGTTTCTTGTTTGCATGACATGAACTTAATAAACCCTTATCTTATTCAGTACAAATTATATATTTTATTTTAAATATGTACAAATGTTGTTTAATTCTTTTAGTTCGTCAAGAGATTTAAAGCTGTGTTTTTGAAGAGTGCGCATGTACATACAAGGTGTTAGTACGTATAAAGAGTCTATGATTGAATGTGGAAATAAAGCAAAATGAGAAAAATTTGAATTTGTCTGATTCATCAAAATCATTTATTACTCCACCACCTGTGAGGCATCATTAACCGACGTGTTTGAATGACAAATTTACAAATTTGTTCATTTCTTCAACGATGCATCGCACTATAGTAGTTAAGGAGCGATATACATCGTTGTACGGGAAACGCAACCCAGTATGTCAGTGTTGCCTATATTTATTTCGGTGCTCATGTTCACAGCATTCACACTGCCTGTGTAAGCAGCACGGCACATGTTGCAGGACTTTAGCGGAAGCATACAGTAGGTGCAAGTAGAATAGGCTTTGGACATATTTTGAACATATACATATTTTAACTATGCTTAAAATACAAAGAAATTGTACTTTTGAGCACAATCTTTCACAATCTAATATGCACTTTTATGAAGGTAAATAAATAAATAAATAAATAGTGTAAACTACTCCGGCATCCGGCGGTCTTGATGCAAATTCCACACATTTAAACAATCTGAGTTAATCTGAATGAAACCATTAACACTTTAATTCAGATTAATTAAAAATGTTATTTAAATCTAAATTCCATGCTAATTTTAAAATTTTTGTAATGTAATTTTCTGTAATCACAATGCAGATTGTGATTGACATTCACTACTGCTCAAAAGTTTGAGGTTAGTACAATTAAAACAAATACTTTTAAAAATAATACTTTTTTTATTTATTTATTAATAATGCTTATTCAGCAAGGATCCAGTGAATTGATTAAAAGTGACAGCAAAGACATTTATAATGTTACAAGATTTCTATTTTGAAAAAAATCTGTTCTTTTGAACTTTATATTCATCAAAAAGAATCCTAAAAAAATCTGTTTTCATCATTGATTATAATGATAAATGTTTCTTGAGCATCAAAATCATCAAATTAGAATGATTTCTGAAGGATCATGTGACACTGAAGACTGGAGTAATATTGCTGAAAATTCAGCTTTGCATCACAGGAATAAATTACATTTTACAATATATTTACATAGAAAACTTTTATTTTAAATTGTAATAATATTTCACAATTTTACTGTGTTTCTGATCAAATAAATGCAGCCTTGGTGAGCAGAAAAGACTTTGTTCAAAAACACACACAAAAAACTTACTGACCCCAAACTTTTGAATGGTAGTGTACATATTTTCATACTGCACAAAAATATAAAATAGTTATCAGGAATACACTATTAAAAGTAGTGTCAAAAGTTTGGGGTTGGTAATTTTTTGCTTTTAAAAGATGTCTCTTATGCTCACCAAGGCTACATTTATTTGATCAAAAACACAGTAAAACAGTAATACTTTGAAATATTGTTACAATTTAAAAGCTCGTTCAGCAAAATGAACAAATCTTTTTTCGAGTTATTTAGAGTCATTTCGTTCATTTCAGCAGAATATAATTAAAATGTCATGTTAAATAGCCCAACACATCTAGTACTTACAAAAATGTTGATTAATTTGAAAAAATAAAAATAAATTTAGGGTAATGTAGTCAAAGCCAAATTATAAGAAACCGTTTAATGAATTGATTAGTTGGGTCCTAAGTTCAGGCTATTGCAGTCTGTTAGTTCACCTCACCTCCTGATCCGAGACGTTCTTTCATTTGCAACTTCAAATTTATCACGTCTGTGCCCTGCCTCTTGTGTCTTCGGGTTCGAACTTCGAGACGTTACGTTAGTTCAGTCGACTCGTCAGTGTCTGATCTGAGCCGTGTGACAGCCCCATATATGCATTTGAATTCACTGCAGTGACGGTCCGGAAACACGAGACAAAAGAACGAAGGACTCAGACCCGAAAGACTGTTTTTGCATTCAGCCTATGGGTTTGTGACTTGAAGTATGAATGACTCTAACCCAAAAAGACTTGAAAGATGAACTAATAATTTCTCTTTCCGGTATTGACAGCATAGCCTCTATGGGACTGACAGCTAGAATGAAAGACTCGGACATGGCCGAACCCGAACCAGACTCAAGAGATGAACTAATAATTTCTGTTTCATGTACAGAACCTATGGGATGTTGCACGTATCATCATGTTGCGCGTCAACGAATCGCTCTCTGAGACAACTCGGTAGTCCCGAGTCATATCAAAGATTCGTTCAAAATGAACGAATCGTTCATGAACAACACATCACTTCTTCCGAGGAATCCTCCCACTGCCCTCTATGGTATTCCCTGACAGGGGACTGCGCAAATAGGCATTTCCCCACAGTGAGCCTGATTGAACAAACACTTTGCAGGATCAAAGAGGACGGAGATCAAGTTTTGCTAGCTGCGCTTTACTGGCCGCAAGAGCAGCAGGGATCAACTTTATTTTTAGGGATCAAGTGGTGAACTTGCAAGTGCTCCCTTGTGTCAAGGCAGACCCAGCTTTACCTTTGTTATGTATGCTTTGCACATTTATTTGGAGCGTATTTACACAGAGCGTTTTAGACACTCGGGAGCAGCTTTTTGTCTGTTTCAGTGGACAGCATAAGGGAAGGTGCTCTCCAAACAGAGTTCTTCCACTGAATTGTGGATGCTATTTCTTTGGCATACAAAGCCCAGGGTGTGCCGTGCCCCCTGGGAGTGTGAGCACAATCGACTAGGGGTGTCGCATCCTCCTGGGCACTAGCGAATGGTGCCTCCCTGACAGACACTTTTAGAGTGGCGGGCTGGGCTACACTCTATATTTTTGCATGATTTTATAATCTCCAAATTGATCCGGTTTTGTCCTATGTTAATGGGTACAAATAGGTCATTTTTGGGCAAGCGGTTGGGTGTATCACTTGCACTCAGTGCCTTTCCCCTCTCTGAGGTGATAATTATCCCCGTGTCCGGCGAACCCTGGATGCCCTTCTTTTCTCCAGCACTAATCCGTAGCTGAATTGAGTGGAGGAATTTCGCTACCAGGCCCATTACTCGTGGTATGCCCCTTTTCAGGTGATCTCTTGTTCTTGGGTTAAGTGCTCTATATGTGCTGATTACCTAATGGTCATCCAATATTATATATTTTCCACTGTTTGGTTTCCCTGTCGATGTATCCTCCCACTGGTCACTGTGGGTGAAGAGTTTCTCCCTTTTCAGGAGGAAACCACCACAGAGACTTCTATCCATATGTGGCACTTCCCACTAGGTAAGTCCATGTGATATATTATCCACATGTTAACTTCCCTTTGGGTAGGATGTGGTCTCCACAGTGTCCTTTTTTTTTTTTTTTGCATAGAAAAAATAAAAATTTCTCCAGCGTGAACTCCTCGTCTGCATAGCTGCTAGTTTTTATCTTTTTTTTTTTTTGATAATTATTTTATAAAATGTTTATCAACTGTACTTACAGTGATAATAGGTCGCTTTGAATAGGTGGCTGAAGTACAGTCCTTACCATACTTGTGGTATAAGGGACTACGGCAACTTACTTGGGGAGTTGGGAAGGTCACGATGTGACCTGAGTGCACTTCTTATACTTCTCTGAGTGCACGCATCAGCCTGCTTGTATCTGCATCACCGAACCTTGTAACTCAGTAAGTTGGTTGCGGGTGAACATATAGGGACTCCTACATCGACACAATGTCGAGAGAGTGACAGATAGGGAACGTCTTTGTTACTAATGTAACCTCCATTCCCTGATGGAGGGAACGAGACGTTTGGGGACGAGACGTTGTGCCCCTCCTGCCACAACACTGAACTGCTCGCTGAAATGGCCGGGACATATACTGGGACTATCAATACTGGCAGGAAAAATTCAGGTAGGTGAATGAAGGAACAGGTCTCTCTCCACTCTCAATACCCAAGACTTAGGTGCCCTTAAGCAAGGCACCTAACCCCCAATCGCTCCCCCAGTTGCGCAAGTGAATGGTCCGGGTGTGTTCACTCACGTCAGATTTGATTGTGAATGAACATGAACATACCAAAATACAACCAGGCCAAATTGCAAAGTGTGATTATTCATATTGCTTAAAATATCTGAGTCTGACAATAGTTTCCTGAGTTAAGAAACTTTTATCTAGTGACAAATATACCAATAACTTCAAAAAAACATATGAAAGAACTTAGTTAGTAACATTACCTGAGAGAACATTCATGACATATTTAATACCAAATTGGTCTTGTAAAGAGGTCTCTAAAATGGTGCATTAAGGTTTATGCAATGTGGTGAAAAAGTTTTTAAACACCAAAAGATTGGACGTCTTAAGTACATACTATATGATATAAATATTATCACAACCTTTCTAGACTTAAAAATAAAACATTTATTTTGCATAGTTGCTGGGTTCAGTCTGAACTTAACCGTTTGAGTGACACGTGGATTGTTTTTTGATCCTGTCACAATGTGATGCAGCTTTTCTTATAGGCTTCTGTTGCTTATTATACATGTAAATGGGGTGTTTACACAGCAGTCTTAAAGGCACAGCAGCAAATAAAATAAAATAAAATAAAATAAAATAAAATAAAATACATAAAAAGCTAGAGGGAGTGTGGAAAATGGTCACGTAAAACTAAATTATGATACTGAAGTGAAAAAGCATGACTAACATTAGGGAAACAAATAAAATGATATAAGAAATGTATAATTTATGTACAAACACTTCCATCATAGACTTTTTGCAGCAATGTGTAGTTTAACATCACTGCCTATTGGTTCTCGCAAATGGTTTACTTTGAAATTAGTGTACGAACAGAACTCATGTGCTGGATAGTGATTGGTGGGACTGGGTGCACTAACTTTGCACGGGGACACTTAGGCTCAAAGGAATTTGAGAAATGTTCTGTCGGTCTTAAACCTCATTCACAATCTGACAGGAATTTTATCACTGGAGGTCAATAGGTTGCTTTAATGTTGGTCCTTGGTAGGCACTTCTATTTCAGGATGCCTTAATTTTATCGCTGGACTGCTAACAGGTCATAGCCTTGAAAATTTTATCATATTGGCAAAAATAAAATGCCATTCTATTTTGACTAGAAAACTGTTTTCTTGTTTATAAAAATGGCCACATCCTTTTGCGAATGATCACTGTTGCACATTATGATGGAATTCACCAACTCTTAAATATATAAACTGCAGGTTGCTTTGTCACTGTACAGTAGATCACTGTCAGTTTGATTCTTCTTGAGAAGTGTTGCACAGTAGTGTTAAAGCTATTAGCGCACTACATTTCTCATTAGTGAAGTGGTAGAATTTGGCACAATCAGAAGAGGACAGATAAGGTTTGGTGAATATAACAAGTTTATTTAATAGTGAAGAGGGAAGAGCAATACAGGGAAGGAATGAAGGTGCGATGAATGATGATCGTTGAACTGATGAAGACTTAACTGACAGGAATGATGTATATCCTTTGCAGGCACATGAAGATGAGAAGAGCCAGGAGACTGAAGATCGGCCAACAAGAGTGCTGTATGAAGTAAATATTTACCTGCAATCCATTG
The DNA here is from genome assembly GCA_900092035.1 of Leuciscus waleckii. NCBI lineage: Eukaryota > Metazoa > Chordata > Actinopteri > Cypriniformes > Leuciscidae > Leuciscus > Leuciscus waleckii. The sequence continues at coordinate 54,515 of FLSR01001236.1, forward strand.
AAACCAATTCTGCAATGTATCCTACTGTCTGTCAGTGATATGCCTCTTGTGAACAACTCTGTAGTGCAGGTAACCAAACACAGTACACAAAAGCACTTCATGTACCATGGCAGTATCATAGTATTCTTTGAAGTATCATATTGGGGTGAACAGCACATTCCAGGGCCCAGTTTATGGCTGGGCCTCTCTCTGTCCATAACAGTAGACAAAGGTTTGCTACATTTTGATTGGATCTTGGTGGACGAACACAAACAAACTGTCCAATGCTATTAGATAAAGATGCTAAGTCAACAGCCAGACACCTCTTAGAGGGCAAGAAGAAGACCTCTGGTGCCAAGCCCGGGAAGGACAGGACTTCTCATTGGTCCACATGCAGTTTCTTCCCTTCACCCATCTAGAGACTAATTCCTAAGATTTTGGCCTGTGACTGCCATACAACTTCCTCAGGACCTCCAGATGCAGCAGCAGTGGGTGAAACAAACAGAGACCACAATGATCCATCCAAATCCATTCACAACTATGTTTTGAAACCTTAAAATTGATGTAAAGTACACACATCCATTTCATACTTATTCAGAGAAATAAGTATCATTGATAGCTATTTGAAGTGCAACATCTTACACAAATTCAGCTGATAATGTACAAATGAATAAATGCATGACAGTTCGGACTTTTCTGGTCTTGTTTGGAGGTTATTCTGGAGATGTTTTGGAAAATGAGAAATGCATCGGTACATTTTTAAAGACAAAAAGAACAGAAGAGGCAGAAGACAAACAGACATTTGCAACAAGGTTAAAGCTCAGGTTCCTCTGTCTGCATGTTCTAGATTGTTAAGGACTTTCTGCACCTACTTCAGGGTCTCATCTGCGTGTTCCAGATTTTAGGACCCTGCCAGGAGATCAGCTTCCCACAGAGCTTTGTTTTCAAGGCTGTTGAAATGGATTCTGGCTCCTTTCCCCACTGCAACCAGCACACTGCAGACGCCATTTTATTACACTTGTCTTCATTGTGCTGATAATACAGAAGAGTTAGCTCTACAAGTTAACAATCTCACCAATCTTTCAGATAAATCAGTTGACTGACAGTTCACATTAATTCTAAATGAATGAAAAGCTCCCTGTTGGGCGTTTACATACAGCCAAAAGACCTTGACTGGTGCCCCAAACTAAGAGAGGGGGGAAGGAGTCATCTGATGTACCCATAACTACACCTTAAGTGACGTGTGATCCAAAAATCACAAGGTCAGCGGTGACGTGTACCAATCACTACATAATTGGCTTACCTTGGTGAGCGAAAGTAAATGAGTAGTAGTCATTCAATGGTATATATCAGTAGTACCACAGTATTGCCATATAATACCATCCATGTACCATGGTAACACTACTGCAGCTTACTTAGCTACTTTAGCCTCAAATTTCTAAGGCCTTTAAATAATCAACATGATCAAAAAAGTTTGCTGAAAAACCTGCTGCACAAAATCTACTACATGCCTTCTGTTGTCTGATTGATAGTTTATAATTATTTTTTATAGCAAGAATAAGGCCTTTTTGTATAACTCTAAAACCGCCCCGACAATAAAATACATGGATCTTTGACCATAAAACTAAGCATTTAAATATCATCTTACTATGACACTATTGGGAGATATAGAGTGGCAACTGATATTTATATGCATTTTATGTTAGTAGTATGTTATAGAAAAACATATAGTTCATCATAACATTGTAATATACATAATTCACCCACTATTTAGCTATAGGCATCAACTTTGTCCTGGCTCTTCTTAAAGGTGTTCTTGTGCTCACTGTGTTAAAATGCCCACAGAGCAAGAAAACATTTGCTGCAGGGAAATACCACAGGAATGATAATGATGTGAAAAGCTCGGTCCTGCACATTGACAGGATTGGTTACATATTTGTGACGGCAGGAAACGGTTTCAAACAGCGTTTTTGAGACTCAGCAATGGTATTGACTGATGAATTTGCACATGGTTTTAATGTCTTAAAGCATATTTAAAAATAAAAAAACATGGACAAATAAACATCATTAAAAACTTGATTTTCACCTTTAATATTTGGCCTAAAAGGTTCAATAAAAAAATAAAATAAAATAAAACTATTATAAAAATTGACTCTTATTTCATATGTCGGGCTTTAAAGAGTCAACTGGCTCTTCTGTGAAGTATTAGGTAGCATTGATAGCTGTATTTTTATTTTTTATTTTTTTTGATAGCAGACAATATTATACCCCTTGTGCCCTGTAGTATACCCCTTATGCCTTATATACTTGACAACAATTTAAAACAATTACCCAAGCTGTTCAATATTCCTTCAAACATCTTCCTTAGATTTATATTGTTTTTCTTTCAGTGCATTTTGCCCCATAAGTTTCAGGCATTTCTGGATTTTTACCTCCAGAAAGAGCTAATGGAGAGTAAGACAGTCACTGCGGGATGTTTACAGTGAGCTGTGTGTGTGGAGTCTTATTGGAAACATGAATCATGTCATGTGTTAACAGATGACAAGCTAAATTCCCCAGAACTGAATCAGGCATCTCTTCTGCACTAAATGAGGTAAGAGAGAGTGTGTTTATATGACGGTAGACTCCACACCAGTCTACATGTGAGAAGAGGAACTAAACTCCAAAGCCGTTATTATCTCCATTTCATTATTGACTTCGTTTATGACTGCAGGCGTCAGGCTCATGTCGATCTATAGCCAGTTGTCCACAATTGTTTTTTATTATCAATAATAAAGAAATGAAATAAATCCATAAGGAACAATTTTAAAAGACCATATCTAACACATCTAATGTAGATCTTATCTACATTAAACATGTTTGCTGTTATCATGAATAAGAACAAAGCAATAGAAAAATAGATCTTGTCTACTACTGAAAGAAATCACTACATGTGGGTGTATGAAGAATGATGCAAGGAGGGAAGTATCTTTAAAAGAGAAAAGAGGCATAGGAGGTGAAAGTGATCTCACCAAGTACAACATGTTCCTAGATCAACATATTTGTTGATCCTGGAACAACATTACAATCAATCAATCTGATTTGAGAGAAAAGTTTACAGATTATGTCAAGTTTAGGTTTACAACCAGGATTAGGCAATACAGGATTCTACATTAGTGTTATTCACCTATCATCATTTCCCTCTGATTTTATGGATAAGTTATGGGGTAGGGTTAGGTTTAGAGGTAGGAATATGGGATAGGGTCAGGACTAGTCTTGCATAGCCAGACCTTCAGACTGATGGCAGGAAGAAAAGGAGGAAGTCCTGATGGTCTTGCCCCCAGCTATGTGAGGTGGCCCCCCTCAGGAGGGGGGCACGTAAATTCAGCAGCCCGCCCCTTCCCGGCACCCTCACAAAACCGCCTCAGGGGGCAGCGGTAACCAACGAAGTGTTGGGTGTTCCGTCGCTTCCTGTTGTTGCCCAAGACACAGAACACCCAGGACCACCTCAATGGGAAGTATCAAAATTGGTACCCATTTCAGAGAACTTGGCAGCATGGAAGCTACTGTTGGGTATCTCTACTTGGATCCTAATGACAATAGAAAAAGGTTACAGAATCCAGTTTGTTCGTCGATACTCCGTGTATCAACGGCATGGTCCCCACTTCCGTGAAACCGGAGCATGCACACTTACTGTCACAAGAGCTGCAATCTCTTATGGAGAAAGGGGCCATAGAACATGTTTCCCTCCCAGAGAGAGAGTCAGGCTACCACAGTCGATACTTCCTGGTTCCAATTTTCAAAGCTTGAACCATTCCATTAGAATGCTCAAGTTCAAGATGCTAACTATCAAGGCGATTATGTCGCAAATTTAACATCACAATGGTTCATCACGTTTAATCTCAAAGATGCATATTTTCACATAGCAATATTGCCACAACACAGGAAGTTCCTGAGGTTGGCTTTTGGGGGGCTAATCTTTCCAATATCGGGTTCTTCTGTTTGGCCAAACCTTATCACCCCGCACATACACAAAGTGCATGGATGCAGCGCTGGCTCCTTTGCGACTCCAGGGAATCTGCATTTTGAATTACATATACGACTGGCTGATACTAACCCAGTCCCAAGGGCTGGAGTCAGGGCACTGAGATGTTTTCCTAGCTCATATATTTATTTATCATATATTTAGGGGCTTTATCACCGGAGGAACCTTTTCATAGTTCCTAGAACTATTGGCGGAAGTTCCCGAATTTTTGCCTGTTCGCACAGCAGGAACTAGAAACGATTTTAGTTCTAGGAACTCCTTTTGGAAGAAATAATTTAGCTCCTAATTCAGAGTAGGGTCTAAACCAGCGCTATAAGAACTACCAGTGACGTTAGTATACGCTGATGGCCGAACGCTGGGGAAACACCAGCAGCCGCCATTTAAAAAAAAGCTATGTCATGTATTTTTGCTCAGCTAGCAACACTGAACATCAACCACACGGCATACGCTAAAAACTTTTCATATACTGTCTACTTTATATGTATAACAGTTCTATCTAATAACATATTAGACATGACTGTTAGACAGATTGTAAACTAATCAACTCAGAGAATGCAAGCACTGTGTGCCCAAGTTGTGGCTTAAAGCCAGGGGATTTCATCCAAGTGCCAATCCCGAAAGGCAGATAAGTGTTACATGTCCCGGACTACGTACCCTCTTCAGTGTGGCTCAGACCCCCGTTCCTCGCCTTGGGTCCCACTCTAGGTGTGCCTTCCTGTCACAAAGTGCTAACAACAGATGCCTCCCTGTATGGCTGGAAAGCGGTCTTAGGTGGATGGCCAGCCCAAGGGATTTGGGAGGGGCATCAGCTCAATTGAAACATCAGCTGCCTCGAGTTAATGGCTGTAATTCTGGCCCTGAACGAAATTCCTCCAGAAGCTGAGAGGGTGTCATGTCCTAGTGCGGGTGGACAACACGGCGGCAGTCTCCTACATAAATCACCAGGGCGGTCTGGGTTAGCGCAGCTTAATTTTTTCTTCTTCTTTGGGCTCAGGACAAGTTCCTGTCACCCAAAGCAGTTTATCTTCCTAGACATCTGAATGTGGGAGCAGATTTACTGTCCAGACAGAGAATACAGACGGGGGAGACTCCACCCTGAGGTAGTAAAACAAATCTAGAAAATATTTTACGAAGCAGAGGTGGAACTTTTTTGCCTCCCAAACAGACAGTGCATTGCCCCCTCTACTTCTCTCTAGCCCCTTTCACACAGCGCTTTGAACCCGGCAAATTGCCAGAGCGCCCTTTTGTGTGAACGCAAACTCGACCCGGGATTTATGCCGGGATCGATGCCGGGTCGAGACCTAGTAACATTGCCGTGTTCAGTCCCGGAACGCGCGCTGTGTGAACAAAAGCCGTAATAATGCCGTGTCGTAGTGATGACGCTGAAGCGCGGGATCGTTCGCCAGCTGTGAAACGGTACGTAAAAGAAGTTATGCCAGTAAATGGGATGTATTTGAAAGGTGGTGCACTGAACATCATGCAGATACAGTTAACTGCCAAATTGTTTCAGTTCCGGACTTCCTGCAGGAACAGTTATCAGCAGGCACATGTCCCACCACTCCGTTAGAACCAAGATTCCTATATTGGACTTGCAGGCTCTGTCTATCTCGCCATCCTGCTTAGACTTTGCCCCTGAAATGGTGAAAGCAATTTTGCATCCTCTTTCTGACTACCTGCCTAAGCTTCTTTTCTCGACCGTAAATCTGTAAATCACCAAACAAACAATCTCACATTGGGTGAGGGATGCTATTGCCCTTGTATTCTCGTTCACAAAGTGCACAGCGCAGCAGTAAGAGTAGCTTTTGAAAGGGAATGTCACAGGTTACTTGACTGTAACAAATATACCACTAAGGATGTCCTAGGACAGTTCTTCAGAATAAGTGATACCGAGGATGCACTGTGGCACATCTAATTATAGCCTCTTACGAGCACGCATTCCAATGACGTCACCGTCTGAGGCTGTCAAGTTCAATGTCAATTTCATTGACGTGTTACACACATTATTCACAGCTGGTCATACAAAGATGTATTTCCCAAAATGTTCAGCGCAGCATCTCATTCCCGCTTTTTAGGGAACAGGGTTACAGTCAAGTAACCTGAGACGTTTTCTGCGCATGTGCAATACAACAGGGAACCGGTACGGAGTCTAAGGACAAAATATCCAACTCTTAGAATGCAATACTGTAACATGTTCCTTTGTGTTTGGACTTTGTTTTGTCTTTGTTTTCACCATCTCCCTGCCTGTGTTTGTTAATTTGTAACTATGATTACTCATTTGATTACTTATTTTATTCAGCTGTTGGTTAATTAGTTATCTTGTTTTCTCTCTGTATGTATCTGCCTGTTCAGGCTTCAGGTGTTGGTTCTCTTTAACAAATGATCTGAGTTTGGTTATGGTTCACATTCTTTTATTAAAGATAACATTTTATTATTATTATTTCTATCTATCTATCTATCTATCTATCTATCTATCTATCTATCTATCTATCTATCTATCTATCTATCTATCTATCCATCTATCTATCTATCTATCTCATTCTTAGTTAGTTTCCTCATGTTTAATATTTGTTTCCTTCAGGTTTTCAGTTTTGTCTTCCTGTTCTAGTATGATTGTTATTCGCTAATTGGTTCTAATCATTATGTTCCCTTCTGCTCTGTTTCCATGGTGATACATTGCTTGATTCAGTTGAGGTGCTCATCCTTTAGTTTGACTTGTCTCACTCTATTTATACCTTGAGTTTCTGTCTGTTAGTTTGAACAGTCACACACCTTTGTGCCATTCCTGAAACAGTTCCTGTTCAACATACCTGTCATTTCCAAGGTGTTTGCTTTTTCATTTTACCATGTTCATGTACTGAGACTTGTGTGAATGTTTAAGTCAGCAGGACTCATCATCTGGTCCGTGTAAAAACAACAATAAAACAACTGTGAACATGCTGATACCAGAAGAAGGGCTGCACGATTTGGGGAAAAAAAATCTAATTTAGATTTTTCTGGTTAAAATTTCAATTTAAAATTCACAAAAAAAGTATATATATATATAATGAACACCAGGTTTGTTTTGCCTATTAGGCATCTACTTGTAGGGCTTCATAAAATAATAACAATAATAATCATTTTACTTTACTTAAATGCAGGCGACCTACAGTACATGTATGACACAAGGATGTTTTTTTTGCTCGGTGATATAAAACACAGCACGATATAAAATAGGCTAGTATGAGTGTTTACACTAACATGATGATGAATATTATAATGTTTAGACCAGTGTTTACTGTTAAATACTGTGTTCGTGGATATCTGCTTAAACGTAGATGTTTATAATGTGGTAACAATAATGTTTCACATGAGGAGCGGCTTAATCACTTCAGTAAATGGTCTCTGCATGCGCTGTGAGTTTGGGTCACTCGCGCTGTCCATTTAAAAAGCAAAACGCGCCAAACATTAGGCTACAAGTTTTTACTCCAATCTCATTTCATAACGTCATAACGAATGAAAACATTTGAAGTAACATATGATAATCCATATATGTTTCTCTGGTGTAGTGTACTGAATTATTCCTTTTTAATGAGTTATCGTTATACAGTATATTTATTTAGCATTGAAAGGTTACTTCCCTGTCTATAGTTCATATTTTAACATGTTTCCATCGATTTCATACATTTTAGTCTGGCACCAGTTTGATGCTTTGTTTTGAGGAAATGAGGGCGTTTACTGGTCCACGTTCTTTTACATGGACGTTTTGCATGTGAATCGCTTGTGCGCACGTGGGCATGTTCACATTAGAGGTAATGAGCAGACGCTTGAGAAACTGTTCCTCTATTGCTTTATTGCGGATTACTTAATCAGACAATATTTGTTTTTGATATGATTTACATAATTTAAAAATAGACACTTGAAGCTTTCTAAAGACATATTTGTGTGGTAAGTATTCACTGAGTTACAGTTCATTTTCTGTTGCGTTTCAGAATGAACTTCACACTGAGAGAGATGGCAGAACGTGCATCATGTTTATTTTCTTTATTTTATGAAAAGCACACCATTTTGTTTTTATTATGTGTGTACACAAATGAAAGAAGACATTTAACAGTTTTGAATGATGTATAAAACTTGTCTGTATGACAAAAATCAACTGAGTCATTTGAGTCTCTTTAGCACAGATAAGAAAAAAGCGACCCCAGGGGGTTAAAACCTTCTACAGAGTCTGAATGAATCGTTCTGCCAGGCCATTTGTGGACAGATAATAAGGCGCGTACCTGATGTGCTGAAATCCATTTATACTCAGAAAGGACTGGAACTCTTTAGACACCAGCTGGGGGCCACTTATCACTTAAAAGCTGTTTTACATTTACATTTACATTTTATTCATTTAGCAGACGCTTTTATCCAAAGCGACTTACAAATGAGAACAATAGAAACAGCTAAACTAACAGTAGGGCAACAATATGCAAGTGCTATGGCCCCTCTCAGTTTAATCTAATGCAGTACATGTTAACTTTTTTTTTTTTATTAAATTTTTTAAATAGAATAGAATAGAAGAGAAAGTGTTAGTATTACTGGATCAAGTGCAGAGCAGAGCCAGTGGTTGTTCTGTTGGCAAACATCAGTGACCTGAATTTGATGCGAGCGGGAACTGGCAACCAGCGCAATTTTGTGAGGAGAGGAGTGACGTGCTCTCTTCGGCTCGTTAACGACCACTCTGGCTGCAGCATTCTGGATCAGTTGTAGAGGTTTGACCATGCAAGCTGGAAGACCAGCCAGGAGAGCATTACAATAGTCCAGTCTGGATAGAACTAGCGCTTGGACATGGAGTTGTGTAGCATGCTCTGACAGGAAGGGCCTGATCCTCCTAATGTTGTACAAGGGAAATCTACATGACCGGGCAGTTCTAGCAATGTGGTCTGTGAAGTTCAATTGATCATCAATTACCACTCCAAGGTTCCTGTCTGACCTTGATGGAGTTATGGATGATGAGCCTAGCTGAATGGTGAAGTTGTGATGAAGTGTTGGATTGGCCGGGACCACAAGTAGCTCTGTCTTCGCAAGGTTTAGTTGAAGGTGGTGGTCCTTCATCCAGCCAGAAATATGTTTTCACCAGCGTGAAGTTCTTTCAGCAAGAGGCTCCTCAGAGGAAGGGGTATAATGAAATCATAACCCCAAAGTAAGCAACCAAACTGTACTGTCAACTCATTTTGTCACATCAGATAAGGTTTGAATTTGTATGTCATCTCTCCTTGAATTTTTCTGTCATCTCTCGTGTCCTACCATGAAATATCCAGGCCAGAACTTCTGATAAGAGTGGGTCAGTTCTTGTGAATCATTTCACTCATGCAGCAGTTACAGGAGCACTTTGCAATTCTTTGAAGTAAAAGATGTCGGTTTGAGAGCATTCTGGTGGTGTGTCCAGCAGAGGCAGCCTGGACAGTCCATCTGCATTGCAATGCTGCTTAGACCTCCTGTATTTGATGTCATATTGGTGAGTCGACAACACAGACTCAACGCTGCATGCGATTCGCTGCCAGTGAGAGAATGCCGGTTTGGGGACCAAAGGTAGAGGTACTGTAAGTGGTCTGTGAGCAAGGTAAATCCATTTACAGACCATATACTTGTTCAACAGTTCATGTAGGGGACAAAGCCTAAAGGCAAGGTTTGGCATGAGTTTTGCAGAGTATGTTAACAGTCCTAGGAATGATCTCAGCTGGCTTACAAGGGGAAATGGCGCATCCACGATAGCTTTTACCATTGATGGTGCCTTGTGAAGACCAGCGATGTCAATTTGGTGTACTAGATACTCGATGATGGGCTTGAAGAATTGCATTTGTCTTTTTCCTGACCCAAAGGCCATACTCGTTTAGCCTCTGTAGTGTTGCATTCAGGTTCCTCAGATGATCCTCGTCATCTTTTCCTGTGATTAACATAGATCATCGAGATAGCACTGTACTCCATTCAATCCACTCAGGAACTGGTCCATGGCACGCTGGAACAACACTGGAGCCGACGTTATGCCGAAAGTATGCCTCTGATATCTGTACAGGCCCTTGTGTGTCACGATGGTCAGCAGTTCTTGGGAAACAGGATCGACCTACATTTGGAGGTAAGCTTGACTTAAGTATATCTTGCATAATTTCTGACCGCCAGCTAATCCAGCAATAAGATCTTCATTTAGCAGCAAGGGGTACTGTTCCCCAGTTAAAACGGGGTTGACAGTAACCTTGAAATCGCCACAAATTCTGACTGATCCATCCTTCTTTGATACACGAACAATTGGTGTGGCCCACTCGCTAACACAGACTTTCTTCAGTACTCCAGTTTTCTCTGGATGGTCTAGTTCAGTTTCCACCTTAGGCTTAATCGCGTAAGGGATGGGGTGAGCTTTTAAACACTTAGGTTTACTATCAGATTTAATCGCAAGCTTTACAGTAATGTCCTTCATGTTTCCCAGTTCATCTCCAAACACCTCTGCATGCTTCCTCAGAATGTTTTTTAGACTGGTAGAGACTTTTGCTACTAATATATTTCTCTAGCCATGATCGGCCCATCAGAGCTGTGTGACTACAACCTTTCACGATATGTAATTTTACCCTTTGTTTGTATAGCTCTACAGTCACATCCACAACTCCCAAAAGAGGCACAAACTCTCCTGTGTGGTTTCAAGGTTAGATTTGCTTCCTTGAGACAGATGTACGGCCACTTCTCTTGGTAAGTTAACTCCTTCATGAGCGATAAAGCTGCTCCTGAGTCCACTTGCATAGGATCAGCCTTTCCATCCAGCAGTGGCATCACCCAGTAGCCATCCGAATTTAAAGACACAGATCTTACATGTGAGTATTCATTTTCATCAGATTCATCTTCTTCTTGTTTCCCTGTATATTTCACTTGATTAATGTTTTTCTTTTTTGTTCTTGAGTTTTCTGACATAGCTATTCTTAAGCTCCACAGGTTTTGCTGGATTTACGTTCTCAGCCAGCTTTTTGCTTTGGCGTGTACGTTTGATATGGCCTTTTTGTCTTTGTCTTTGTACCAGCATTCCTGTGCCAGATGACCACTCTTTCCACAGCAGTTACATGCTTTCCTGCCATCTTGTTTCATTCTTTCACTGTACACTTTGATGATGATGAGGGGTTTTGGTGCATAATGTTCCTGGAGCATTGCTAAAATATCCTTGAATGAGCAATTACCAGGCTTATTAGGCTGGACCAGGCTATGCAGTAGGTTATGTCTTGCTGTCCATTACACTGAGAAAAGTAGGTAATAGAACCTCATCTTTTATCCTGTTAGCTTAGACACAATAATCAAACCGCTCCGTAACCGAGCTCCACTGCTCGAGAGTTTCATCATATGGTACATTTAGCCCCACTAGACCCGCCATTTTGGTCTATTTCTCAGTATGTTTTTTTACTCACTCTTTTGTAGCATTCTCTTTTCCCTCCTGTGCCATTTTGTGTCATCTTTTTGATGTGTAGCCGTCGTTTTGTTTCTCCGTTTGCACCATTCCCCCAGCTTCGCACATGCATTTAGCCTGTTAGCATCCGAGAAGCATGCAGTTGCGGATAATGAGCCGCTGTCAGCTGAATAACATGTACTTGTACAAGTGTCACGGAGAGAGAAGAGAGCCTTTATCCTCATCACCAGTTTTGTTTACTGGTTAGTTCACTGAGTATAGAGGTAACGCACTGTTTTCTGCGGATGTGCAATACAACAGTGAACCAGTACAGAGGGTCATAAGGACGAAACATGCAACTCTTAGAATGCAATACACAACAATTGTAGAGATGTAGAGTCGCATGTTGTTATCACAATAGTTCTGTTCCAAAATCTAGTTAGCATTTTAAATCTTTGGTGTGCTTGCAACACACGGCTGTTCATCAGAAGAAAAAATTACACTGTCTTTTAATTTTCCTTTTTTGGATCCAAATTCTTATAAGCAGCAATGCATATATTCCTTACAGAGAAGGCAATCCTAGAATGCATGGCATCTAACTAAAAATTTGTAGTCTTCATTAGTTAGTTAGTTTCACCACTAATTTGTCTGTATATCTCAAAGAAGACAATATGGATTGAGAAAGTGTGTTTAGGAGATGTGAAACACCATGTCTGTGTGTCATCTATTTAGGAGGGTAGCATGCACGGGCAGTTTCACTGTGAAGCGGTGGGGATCATGCAGCTCTTAGATGAAGCTAGCTGAGGAGCTTGAGATGAGTTTACATCATTATCAAGCTACACTAGCCAGCTCTGCTGCTTTCAGGCTGAATCAAGAAGCCTGTTCATCTGCTTCTTCAGATCTGGCAGAGAGCAGATTATTGCTATAACATGACAGGAGTTGAGGCGGATGTTGTGAGTAATCCCGCCTCCTCCCTTGCCCCTGCATATGAAGAGTTGATTGAATATATGATGTCTTATTAACAAAGTTCGGGAGGAGCACATTCAGATAATTAACTTAATTAACACGAGAGGAGCGTATTCAGTTAATCAACTCTATCAATGATAAGAGGTATATATATACAGCAGACTTACCTCTGTTCATGACAGTTTATCACCACCCCATCTCCTCACTTTATCCTACAACAACGGTCGAGTACTCTGGGTTCGGGCCAAATTCCAAGCTTGGACCCCTCCCCCTGGAAAGCGTGCCAAACATGCATATACCTTTGCTCTCTCTAATTTTATGTAAGTGTGAACTTGTGAAATAACCCGCACCACGTTCAGACTTAAATTAGACTGGTTGGCAGATAAAGAGGAATTTTCTCCAGGCAACACTTGACGAACGTTACCTTGAGGGTCATAATTGTTCCCCTACCGTGAGCCTTCCATTTCTTCACAATCTCCATGAGGTGTGGAGAACATGGAGGAAATCATTCTCAGCCCAATTGTTTACCTTCCCTAATTTATGGCCATGCAAATTTTCAGGGGTTGGCTGAACATAGGTATGTAGGATTGTCCTGGGTTGAAGAGATTCAGTTAGTTGTCTCTCCTGTGGCATGGCATCCTCAATGAAGGCTTAGTACATACAGATAGGGTAGTGGGATTTTAGCTGTTAGCGCCCTGCCCCATCGTCTGTCACGCCCTTGAACTCAATGGGTACTGATGTATCCGTATGTCTCTTTAGCAGTAAAGCTAGGCTGTTGTAGAGGCAAAATGGTTGAGACAGTCTACTCCTTTATTTATCTCTCCAGAAGATTACCCTTGGAGGTAATATAGATATCTGTCACAGGCCGGGACAGCACTACATACATGTCCCCTCTTTTACACTCCTCACTTACTAATGTCGACCCAGTTTAATGTTAGCCTCTTGCTTGTGTGCACACTAGGAGTAGGGCTACCCGTATGGCTTCATACACGACGCACACACATATTCATTTACCACATCTCCTCAATAACCATTGAAATAACCACACTCAGATAAGACAATACAGCATAAATTTGTCTTGGGAATGATAGATACAAGTCCTGCACAGTGGTCAGAGGGATTTTGAGCCATTCCTCTAAACAGAACAGTGTCCAGGTCACTATGTAATGCTGATGTAGGAAAACGTTTTCTTCTCAAGAAAGAATGAGTTGCTTCTCCAAAAGAGCCCAAGGGCTCAAATCTTCTTAGATCTGGTCACTGTGCAGGCTATGCAAGATGTTTGACTTGAATTTCATATTCATCAAAACATTCTGTCACAAATCTTGCTGTGTGTATTGGTGTATTATCATGCTGATACATGGCACCCCTTTCAGGGTACAATGTTTGAAGCATTAGGTGCACATGGTCCTCGAGAATGGTTCGGTAGTCCTTGGCAGTTATGAACACATAAAGCACAGTGGGGAATGCCATGATATTGCTGCCCAAACTTTGCGTTCCCATCACTGATCCACCCCCGTGCTTGGGCATGCAATAGTCCGGGTGGTGAGCCTCTTTGGTGCTTCTCCACATAGTAAAGGTGGACTCATCAGAGAACAATACAGGTTTCACAATGTCCGCAGCCTAAGATTTGACTGTTGGCACCATTGAACCCGATATTTGGCATTTGCACGAGTGAGCAAAGGTTTGGCTATAGCAGCCGACCATGAGTTTTTACTCTATGGAGCTCTCAACTAACAGAGTCGAGGTGCACATTTAATTCTACAGTGAGTTGGTTTTATGTTTTTTTGGATACAATCTGGGTTAGTACCTGGACATCCCTTTCAGACAGCTTCCTCTTGCATCAACAGTAACTCCTGCTGGATGTGGTTTGTCCTACATGGTGATATTTTGACATTACCTGATACCATAGCTCTTGTTACACCACAAAGACTTGTTGTCCTGGTCACAGATGAGCCAGCGAGACGCACACCAACAATTTGTCATCATTGAACTCTAATATGTCTCCCATTATGTTGTGTGGATTGCAATATGTTATGTACAGCTGTGCTATTGCAATTTTAATTCATCCTTCACACATCTGCTCTTGAAACATCTGAAAATGCTCAATTCACCTTAATGCGCATGCGTAAACCCTCATAAAAGCTCACTGATATGAAACAGATGGAACAAGACATAATAAAGAAATCACGCAATTCTTCATTTTAGCAAAATATCTCACCGTTCACTGATGGATCCAGGTCGCACTCACTCCCTTATGTTTGGTCTAAAACGCAACTGCTGTCATGTTTTGCCGCAGGACAGCAAATGCGAGTACATTTTATCATCTTTGCAGGGCTGTGATATGAAGAGTGTGCAGTCACATATTTTAGCAACTGTGAGGAAGTGATTGGCACATAACAGGCACAAAAACAGTATAAACATGAATATCTATCGGTACAATATACGTCACTTGACTAAACATACGTCATCGTTTTCAAATATCTCCATTTTCACAGTCCACACTACAACGTGAAAACGGCATTTTCAAATTGATCCACTTCAGAGAGAGTTTTCAAAAAACTTTATTTTCATTAATAAAAATGCAATGAATGTTTTGCATTAATGCTTCCAGTGTGGAAGGCCAAAACAGAGAGAAAAATACGTGTTTTTTTTTTTTCCAAATGAAAACATATTAGTGTGGACAAGATCCAAATTGGCCAGTGTTTCAATTACACTGTCCAACCCCTGTATATGGTTATATAATGAATAATTGTATATAATTAATACGTTTATGCATAACCGTCCCTAAGAATTCAAAAAACAAAACAAACAAAAAATTACCTTTTGCGCAAATACTTGAAAAAGTTGAAAAACGTCTATTAATTGATGAATTCTTGAACAAACAAGAGTGGTGTTTCTTTCAGCATGTATTCAAACTATTTACACATTCGTTTGACACAAACCATATTTATTGCAAGTCATACACAAATATATACATAGATACAATTCAATGATTTTGTCGTGTGCATGTGTATGTGCGTGTGGTGAATCGAAATATCCAGCACAGTCCACTGCGGTTTGAGAGCATAAACAGTTCAGGAAATTAAGAGTCTTATCTGAAGATGAGCAGAGTTACAAAGGTGGATGATGATTAATGCTGCGTTCACACTACAAGCGACTTTGTCGCTGCATGTCGCCGGTGGCTGGCGATGAGGTCTCTAGTGGGCGTTCCCACTACTGGTTGCCTTGTAATGTTTATGAATAACATCCAAAGACAGCGAATCAGTTTTCTTGCCGCTAAAAACAAACATTCTGGAGAGAAAATATTAAATATTTAGACTCGTAAAGCATGTAAGTTAAATGAACGAGTACCTGGGTCTCACAACTCCGAAAATATCAGATCAAAATTGAAAATAGGCGCTATCTGTAGAAACAAACCACATATTTGAGCTTTAAACAACTACATTCTCGACTGAAAAACTCATATAACTACATTTCATGACACAATAACAGTAGTATTTTAGATTTAAAAAAATACTCCTCCATCTTTCTGTCGATGGGGCGAGGGGCTGAGCGGAGAAGGATGATGACGCGCGCTCCAGGCTCCACTCCTATTGGTTGTCGCTCGCGAAAGTCGCTCTTCATTTGCATAAAGTTAAACATTTCTCAACTTTGTCGTGTCGCCAGACACGCCCCATCCAGTCACCAACGGTCGCGACCGCGCGTGTCGCCGGAAGTCGCCCGCTCCCCATTGAAATGAATGGTATCGTGTCGCTTTGTCGCGTGTAGTGTGAACGCAGCTTGACTCTTCTATTGGCTGACAAAACGTAAAGCAAACAGTATTCCGTTGTTAATCACAATGAACTTCCATGTTCAGGAAAACGGTGGATTGCTTTGTGATATAGTAAAATCAGTAAAAAAACTACTCTGTTTTAAAAATTGGTATCTGACTTTACAACATTAATTTGTCTGATGTCATTTGTGACTGAAAAGGAAGTTGAAACTTAAATGGTCAGTTTCATAGACAGGGCTTAGCCGTATTAGGCCTTAGTTCAATTAGGACATTTAATTAGCTTTTTAAAACTTGCCTTAAAAAAAACTCCTTATGTGCATCTTGAGACAAAACAATAGCAGTAGCACTGGCGTATTTTAAGATATGTCAGTGAAAGTTGTGTTTAGTTAAGACATCTCAAACATGCATGGGACTAGGCATGTTTTGGTGTGTTTAACCAAAAATATTTTACTCTTCTATAAAATCTTTGATACAACCATTTTAACACTTGAAAGGCAAAACTCCTAGTAACTTATTGACAGATACAGCAGTGCTGTTTCTGGGTTTTACATTAGTAGTTCAATATCACTGACTCCAAACTGCCTTGGGCAGGTCCTTGAAAGAAAATTACCTTCACAGCTCCTAAGTCACGCATCTCCTGCACATCCGTCCAATATTTCATATTTTCTACAGACTGTCTCATTCTTTAAAGTCTCTTGAGCCACAAATTCATTGCAAATTCGTCTTTGATTTTTTTAACATCTGTCACTAGACCTCCCTTCAACTTCGTAGATACACTCTGCTCTCATTTGGCGCATTCTTCTACCTGGTTACCTAGATGATATGCAGCTGAACTGCTATACAGGATATGAAGTATTGACAAAATGTCTCCAGTTACTGCATCTCTAGGCTCCTCTGGCCTTCCAGCATCCTGTTCACCCTGAAACTATCCTGAAAGACACAGGCAAGATAGGCAACAAGGCACTAATTACACATGCTGTTTAAAGTTTAAGGTCGTTAGCTGATGAGATTGACAGGGCTGTGGAGCAGAGCCGAGCGGATGTATGGGTGTCGGGTGTACGTGATATTAAAGCTTGTACAGCGCTCATCCACTCTTGTAATTACAACAATTAACTGTTGTGATTACCAACAGCTTTATTTGGCACTATGGAGTGGAAATAAGGAGGCTTAATGTGGAAGGATGATTATTGATAACTCCTCATGTGTGAGGGACGGTCAAGGCAGCGAACTATAGGAATAATCCCCCTCGATTATCTTGTAGCGGAGATTAGCTTTAAGAAAATGAGCCGTGTTGGTTTTTGCTAATGATCAGATTATTAGCCACAATCTATGGACTTTCAGTACAGTTGCAGACCTGCAGATTGGGCCCATGAAAGTGGATTAAGCCTTGTTTAGGCACTGGGGCTATTATTTATGAGTGAACTTAGCTTAATGGAACGCAAGAAAATCAAGCTAATGCTACGGCTAATTCTGTCAGCCTAAAATATCATTCTGCCCACAAGCATGTACAGTGAAACTGAAGTTAAATAGGCCAGCATTACCATGGATACACAGCGCTGTCGGAGCAAAACAAACAAACAAATCAAGATGGAAATTCTCCTCAGTATCTGAAGAAATTATGCGTATTCAGTTGTTATAATAAAAATGATGCTAAATTACAAAAACAAGCCAAAGCAGCAAGACATATCGCTCCCCAAACAAAAACAAGGCCTTCCAGGCACGCTTTTTCACGACAAGATCCGGTAACAGTTTCCTGTGCCTATAACGGCTAATTATACGGCAAACAACACCATCGAGTAATCTTTTGCAAAGCAGGCCTGGTTTGTAATAGCTTTGTCACATTTGCTAAAAGACCAGACACCCACAACTTCCCTCTGATAGTAATTTCCTGTTTATACACTAACACAGCTTCTGGAGCTGTACCTATTCAGCTTGAGTTATTGATTAATGGGCATGTTGCCTCGCAGGCTCAGTCTCATTAAAAACGACTGGCTTTCAGTGATTTGGGCCTTGGGCACAGATGGAAGGAGCCTGCATGAGTGGAGCTGACTCAGGAATGCCAATCCTGGCTGTCTCTCTGTCTCCGCTCCTGACCCTCTGCTTCAGTGCAAGACAGGCAAACTGAGTTATTTACAGCTGCAGCATTTCCAGATCAGATTGAGATATTGTTGGAGAACACATCAATGTTTAAAAACATGCCACTGAATGCCACTGTGTCTGGAGCATCCGTTAGGTCTAATTTTCGCAGAGAGCTGTTGCCCCCGCCGAAAAAGACAACAGCAAAGAGCGCCGTATAATTTTTACAGGACACATTTTGATGCTCTTCTAAGCCTCTTATAAGTGTTTATTGTAGTATAGTTGTATTTATGTATAATAAAATAACAAATTAGTTTATTTTCAGACAATGAATACAGCAATATTTAGAGATTCAGTCTGTATCAGAGAGTGAGAATGAGTAAGCCAAATGATAGGGATCTAATTATTTATTGTTTGCATAAGTTCAAAGTATATAAATCTATCAATTTCTAAAAGAAATGTGCTATTAAATAGAAAATTAGCCTGTATGCCAACCGAACTTAGCCCCGCCCACAACATTTTCAGGTCGGGAAGTTCGGTCTGGACTTGATCCGTTGTGGAGCTATCCGATTGTTAAGTCTGACGTCACGCGTGACGTTTAGCCTTTTCCGGGTCCAAGCGCTCCTCTCGTCCAGAAATAACAATGGTGGAACCTGTACATTTATTTACGATCACGTCCTTCTTTGTGAGGCACCCTTGGCGGTCAAAAAGGGTTTAAATTCCTTTAACACCAACAGAGTGGTTAGTGTAGCTCATCACTCAGGTGGCATAATTAAGGGTAGAGTCCAGTCATCAATGAAAAAGAAGATTTACGAGGTTGAAGTGAGTTAGCTCGGGACACGGGACACAGCACTGCGGCATTGTAAAAACACTCAATAATATCCAAAACACTAGCGAAAGCGGTAGGTAGGTAGAGAGGACCTGGACTTTGGACCCGGAAAGAGTATTATCGGAGAGTGGTTACGTCACGACTTAACAACCGAATAGATTGTAAGAGGTTAGCGACCCCTAGCGGCGAAAAAAATGACATATTGTATCTTTAAGCGTTGTATGGATGCTTGATTTGTTCTATCAAAATCACGTAACCAAAAGCTTCGTTTCCCACACACCCACGTGACTGCTTTGTAATCTGATAAAAAAAATGTGCGACACAGGCCGTGCCCTCGTGGTTTGTTAAGGTGTATGTATTCGTTGCATTAACTGTTTATTGAAGAGTTTGTTGTTCCAGTATAAAATATATTACCATTCCACTGTGTCTGCATTTCTTAAAGCAGTGTCACTGTCATTTACATGCATACTCCCACTGTTTCAAAGCACTGTACTGGTCCAAGTTCAAAACTTTTTAAGCTCTACTCTCTCTCCAAGCACCAGTAATTCTAAAGAACACTTCTTACAATGATAATTAAGCACAAAGCTGTCATAAGCCTTGCCCATCTGGGCTACAGTACATTGTTGGTCTGTAGGCTACAGATTTACTACAATTGTGTGAAAGTGTGTGTGTGCATGCGTGCGTGTGTCTTTGTGTATGCACCTGCATTTATTTACTTCCTCTATTCATGAGTTTTATTTATTTACAAACAGGAAACATTTCCACATCCACAAAACAAAATGTTTTCTTCATTGTTCTGAGTTACTATGCAATGGAGCAGATGGTTGTCATGTATTTAATATATTGATTAATTAATTTATTCATTCATTCATTCATTCATTCATTTTTGCTTCTAGAAATTAATGCGTTAATCGGTTGTGAAACATTTGACGACATAGCGCTTTCCCTCACTTTCACCAGCAGAGGTCCTCGTTGGGCTCTGATTTGAAAAACTTTGAATAATGGACCTTTTTCCGATACAATTGTGTTGAAAGCTTCGCTGGTTCAGAAAGCTCCACTTCGCTATCACTACATGAGGAAGCATCAAACAAGACCCTAGAACTTAAGTCAAGTCAAGTAGCACTTTTAACAATATGGACTGTTTCAAAGCAGCTTTAATTATAGGAAAATATAGCTGCAAGCAGCAAATACCGGGGCCAAGCGCAAAGAAGACGATAGGACAAGCCAACATGGCTGGGAGTGTCAGACCAGCTGCAGCAAGGAGCAATTCATTTCAGGCAAAATGGCTGAATAATCAGATATACAGTCACTAATAATATGATTTAATGGTTTATCACTTTCGACCAATAAGTGGCACAGTTACGAAATTGATGTGATGTGGTAGAGTGAGTGACAATGACACATACAAAGTTTAGTGTCAATATGTCAAGGCATTTGCAGAGATACAGCGTAAGATTCAGTTTGGCATCATGCCTCAAATTTATCACTGCAGTATACAAAAATGGTTACGTCAATCAACACAAAATCCATAGCTTTATGTCGGCACACTCCTAAGATGATAAGATTCGATTTTGGTGAAAATCGGACAAACCGTCTACGAAGAGTTTAGAAAAGTAGGTATTGAATGAAAATCAAGATGGCGGACAGGAAGTTTGGCCAAATATGGCAAACTTGGTATCTATGTTCTCGGCATGAGAGCACAACTATTTTTAACATTGACAATAATAAGAAAAGTTTCTTGATCACCAAATCAGCACATTAAAATGATTTCTGAAGAATCATGTGACACTGAAGACTTGAGTAATGGCTAATAAAAATTCAGCTTTA
>FLSR01001237.1:0-10656 GCA_900092035.1 Leuciscus waleckii
GATTTGCTCGACCACCATGACAGTCGCCGCAAGCAGAGTGATACAAACAGTGAAACTAGTAGAATATCACACGGCTGATAAAGGCTCTCAACCAATCAGATTCAAGAACCAGAATGAACTGTTGTGTAAATTTAGTTATCCTATTAACATTTTCTTTGTTCTAATTTTATTACTTTTTATTAAAATTTTTAGGCAACATAAGTTATGAAATACAGATATATATCACTACAGTGATATTTAACCCGTCCGTTATTGCTGTGGAAAGACTCGCGCTTTTGGGGTTGTTTGGTCTGTTGAAAGTACCTTGTTATGCTTTTACACTTTTAAATTTCCTTTTAATGATGGTTGAAGGGTGAATAGATTAATGTCATCTCATTGTGACACTTTTTTTACGTATTGCGTTCATAGAGCGAGTCTTTCACTGATTGTTTACAGCTTAACAGAAGTTACACCCATAATTTGGATGTAGGAATAAGGTGATTTTGCCCATTCTATGGAAATTAGGCCCATCCTTCTAGAAATTGAAACCACAAAATCTGTCATTTTAAGAGCAAAAAAATAACACACACATAAAAAGTGGCAAAATCCAGGTGGGACTGATAAACATGATATCATGAGTGCTTCAAAGCAAGCATTGTTGGGGAAATATTCATAAAAAAAATATGAGGAAAAGAAAATGCCACAATGTCTCTTTATTCTCTTATTTATTTATGTAGGATGAAGGGATATAGATCAATGATCAATAACAAACTACACTTAAAAAAAAGATATTACTTAACAATCTAGATTTACTACTTTAACAAATACTTTTGAGTCACATGTGAAATTCATGGCTCCTGTCTCTCAGTGCTCAATGTATAGACAGCTCAGAACTTATGAGTATAGTGTATTATACTGACTTTTATACAGTAATCTATTGCAAATTTCAAACACACACACATTCGTCCTCATTAATACAGGTTCATTTGTTAAAATTCTTCATGATTTTCATCTTAAATCATACGCCGAAGGTTCAGAATTATGGAATCACATTCTGCAAAGCTCCTGTTATCTTAAGGGAAACCGTAGGAAACCACTGAAAGTGTTGTAGTTACTCTTGCTATCATATAACCTCCTGCCAGACCAAAGTCTCACATAGACAACATCTCCAACCTCCAGGATCAACACAACTCCATTAGAGGAGTTTAACCGATCCTGAGCCTGAACATCATCTGCTACAACCACACGCTCTCCATTCTTAAAGTCGGCATGAAACGGAAGTTGAGATTGTCATTTTTTCCTTGTTGTGACGTATATCCGAGTGAAACGGCTTCTGAAATTAGAAAAAAATAGTATTTTAAAAAAATATGGTTGATTTGCTCGACCACCATGACAGTCGCCGCAAGCAGAGTGATACAAACAGTGAAACTAGTAGAATATCACACGGCTGATAAAGGCTCTCAACCAATCAGATTCGAGAACCAGAATGAACTGTAGTTATCCTATTGTAATTTTCTTTGTTCTAATTTTATTATTTTTTATTACATTTTTTAGGCAACATAAGTTATGAAATACAGATATATATCACTACAGTGATATTTAACCCGTCCGTTATTGCTATGGAAAGACTCACGCTTTTGGGGTTGTTTGGTCTGTTGAAAGTACCTTGTTGATGCTTTTACACTTTTAAATTTCCTTCTAATGTTCGTTGGTTGAAGGGTGAGTAGATTAATGTCATCTCATTGTGACACTTATTTAACGTATTGCGTTCATAGAGCGAGTCTTTCACTGATTGTTTACAGCTTAACAGAAGTTACACCCATAATTTGGATGTAGGAATAAGGTGATTTTGCCCATTCTAAGGAAATTAGGCCCATCCTTCTAGAAATTGAAACCACAAAATCAGTAATTTTAAGAGCAAAAAAATAACACAACATAAAAAGTGGCAAAATCCAGGTGGGACTGATAAACATGATATCATGAGTGCTTCAAAGCAAGCATTGTTGGGGAAATATCCAAAAAAATATGAGGAAAAGAAAATGCCACAATGTCTCTTTATTCTCTTATTTATTAATGTAGGATGATATAGATCAATGATCAATAACAAACTACACTTAAAAAAAAAATAACTATCTAGATTTACTACTTTAACAAATATTTTATTCACATGTGAAATTCATGGCTCCTGTCTCTCAGTGCTCAATGTATAGACAGCTCAGAACTTATGAGTATAGTGTATTATACTGACTTTTTTACAGTAATCTATTGCAAATTTCAAACACACACACACACTCGTCCTCATTAATACAGGTTCATTTGTTAAAAATTCTTCATTATTTTCATCTTAAATCATACGCTGAAGGTTCAGAATAATTGGAATCACATTCTGCAAAGCTCCTGTTATCTTAAGGGAAACAGTAGGAAACCACTGAAAGTGTTGTGGTTATTGTAGCGATCACGTAACCTCCTGCCAGACCAAAGTCTCACATAGACAACATCTCCAACCTCCAGGATCAACACAACTCCATTCGAGGAGCCTAACCGATCCTTAGCCTGATAAGCATCTGCTGCAACCACACGCTCTCCATTCTTAACAATGGATACAGATGCTGCAGTTGGTCCATCACCAAATACAGAGACTCTGAACATGTACGCTCCTTTCAGCGGGGCTGTGAAAATACCTAAATCAAATAACAAGAGATACAGAATCAGATGTTTCCTGAATGATTGCTTTATTACCAAACACACTGTGTAATAGTTTTGAAAGATGGCAGATCATTTAATTCTCTAATACACATTACACAACTGCAGAGAGGTCTGAATGGAGCAGAAGGGTTTTACTATAAACTGAGTTTTATGACTCATTTCATTGATCATTACCTGTAACTGGGTTGTAGGCGTTCCCTATGTTTGTGAAGACGTTCCTGTAGGTTAGTGTGATTTCAGTGGTAAAAGGACCAATATATCCACTGCCAGATTGCATCAGTGAAGCTGAAAAAGCTATTTCTCTGTCTGTTATTGAAAAACATAAGCAATATTGTGATATATTAGCTCTGTAACGGTGGCGGTCAGTTCTCTGATGTTTCCTTTCTGCTCTGTAACGGTGGCGGTCAGTTCTCTGATGTTTCCTTTCTGCTCTGTAACGGTGGCGGTCAGTTCTCTGATGTTTCCTTTCTGCTCTGTAACGGTGGCGGTCAGTTCTCTGATGTTTCCTTTCTGCTCTGTAACGGTGGCGGTCAGTTCTCTGATGTTTCCTTTCTGCTCTGTAACGGTGGCGGTCAGTTCTCTGATGTTTCCTTTCTGCTCTGTAACGGTGGCGGTCAGTTCTCTGATGTTTCCTTTCTGCTCTGTAACGGTGGCGGTCAGTTCTCTGATGTTTCCTTTCTGCTCTGTAACGGTGGCGGTCAGTTCTCTGATGTTTCCTTTCTGCTCTGTAACGGTGGCGGTCAGTTCTCTGATGTTTCCTTTCTGCTCTGTAACGGTGGCGGTCAGTTCTCTGATGTTTCCTTTCTGCTCTGTAACGGTGGCGGTCAGTTCTCTGATGTTTCCTTTCTGCTCTGTAACGGTGGCGGTCAGTTCTCTGATGTTTCCTTTCTGCTCTGTAACGGTGGCGGTCAGTTCTCTGATGTTTCCTTTCTGCTCTGTAACGGTGGCGGTCAGTTCTCTCAGCGCTGCATGGATGTCAGTGAAGAACAGATGGTAGTTTTGTTGGCTGTCAGTTGAAGCTTCATCTCTCAAAGTGTCTGTTTGAGGTGGATTCTGTCTTCCGTCCTCAGATCTGAGCTGTTGACTGATCTCATTCTCATTGAGTCCTCCATCTACCTGATGCTGTACGACACACACAAAGGTTTCCAACAGCAGCAGTAAACATACTAAACCCTTCATTCTTCACTGATGTTTGTTTCCAGCTCTTGCTCTGTCATCCTCACAGCCTCTCATGTTCCTTTTATAGTGTCCTGAGTTAGTCTTTTGTAAATGATTTACATTTCTCCAGAAAAACAAGTAGTTAATGGTTATTCGTAATCAAAGGGATGTTCCGGGTTTAGTAAATATTTATATAAATCAGCAGTCAAGTCAAGTCACCTTTATTTATATAGCGTTTTTTTTATAATACAGAATGTTCAAAGCAGCTTTACAGGGATAACAGAAAAATAATGACCAAAGTTTGTTTCTAGAAGAAAATAGCATCACAGTCCAGCTTTAGTAATTCAGTGATGGTTCATTTTTGAATACCTGCTCTGGAGAAAACGTCTCAGGTTACTCATGTAACCATGAGCCTTTGAAGAAGCCATGCTTCGAGTGGAATGAGCTGATTGACCACTGACAGAGGTGAGGGCAGCCCGCTCACCTCATAAGCCATAGAGATGGCCTCAACAATCCATCTGCTTACAGTTTGTTTAGTAGCCGGGCAGCCCTTCTTAGGGGGCCCGAAGCATACCCAGAACTGGTCAGTTTTTCTCCACTGGGATGTTTTCCTAATATACATCTCAAGAGCCCTAACCGGGCAAAGCAACCTGAGCTTCTCTTGTTCCGCCGACACTTGAGGAGGATGGAAGGCCTGAAGGACAACTGGCCGGACCATGTTAGTGGGCACCTTAGGTACATACCCGGGTCTTGGGTAAAGAATAGCTTTTACTCCCCCCGGAGCAAATTCTAGACAGGAGGGAGCAACCGACAAAGCCTGTAAATCTCTTATTCTTTTGAGAGATAATATAGCCAGCAGAAACGCCATCTTTAAGGCTAGGCATTTGTCTGATGCCGTGTCCAGAGGCTCGAAGGGTGCCAAGGATAACCCTTCTAAAACTACGGCTAGATCCCACGTGGGGACTCTAACCTGAACCGGAGGCCTCATCCTCTGAGTACCACAAAGGAAACGAGTAATAAGATGAAACCTTGCAAGTGATCTGCCATCCAGAGGGACATGGAAAGCAGCCACTGCTGCCACATACACCTTTAGTGTAGAGGGGGAAAGGCTGGCCGAAAAACGACCCTGCAGGAACTCCAGCACTGAAGCCACTGGGCAGTTAAGTCAAGTCAAGTCATCTTCATTTATATAGCGCTTTTAACAATGTAGATTGTTTCAAAGCAGCTTTACAGAGATAAACGTATAATTTAAGGTAACAGAGATTGTTTTGGCTTTATACGGTTCTTTAATGAAGTTATTTTCCAGCTAAAGTTAGTTTTGATTGATTCTCTTCCGTCGCAACGATCATTTGTTATTAAATTAGGGCCGCCAAGACAACACCATTCTCTCTACACAGACTTTAAACGCGAACCTGTGATAAATGCTGATGGTGTTCACATGCGCATTAAGAATTGGTTCTATAGTTATGTGCGTTTGAATATTTGTGCGCAGGTTTGGAATTCCAGGTTTGGAAATCTGTGCGCAGGTTTGGTCTTGTTTAGACCAAGTCTAAACAAAGTACTGGTCTTTCCTTATAAATTTTGATACAGAATTTTATTTTATTTTGTCACTTCGGGGTAGGTACACGAAATGAATTTTCTCGACGACGCTTTATGTGTAGAGTGGGAAAGGGATCCTCCATAGGGAGAGACTATTTGACACTTCAGCACTGCGTTGTCATCGGGTCCAGGCGAAGGTCCTTCGTCAGATCTGGATACGGCCTGGATCCGGCAGGCTGCGGGAAAACGTCAGGATAAACACTAAAATTAACGTAGATGCCATTCTTCTTATGATGTAACGAGTACATCAGGATTTTATGGGAAGTGTTCCCGGTTCCGGCTGACCAAATCTATGCAGCCTAACATTGAATTATAGAAGTCTATAATGTATTATGTGAATGCTAGGTCAAAGAGATGTGTCTTTAATCTAGCTTTGAACTGACAGAGTGTGTCTGCTTCCCGGACAATGTTAGGAAGACTGTTCCAAAGTTTTGGTGCTAAATAGGAAAAGGATCTACCGCCAGCAGTCGATTTTGATATTCTAGGTATTATTAACTGGCCGGAATTTTGAGATTGCAATAGACATGAAGGACTATAATGCGTTAAGAGCTCGCTCAAGTACTGCGGAGCTAAACCATTTAGTGCTTTGTAAGTAATTAGCAATATTTTAAAAGTTATACGATGTTTAATAGGCAGCCAGTGCAGTGTTGACAGAACCGGGCTAATATGGTCATACTTCCTGGTTCTGGTAACTAGTTAACTGGGTCCAGTTGTGCTCTGCACACCATGAAGTGAATACTCTCCACTTCAGAGCATATAGTTTCCTCGTGGAGGGAGCTCTAGAGTTTAAGATGGTCTCACTACCTCAGTAGAGAGACCAGCATTCAAGAACTGATCCCTCTCAGGGGCCAGACCCACAATTTCCACATCTCCGGCCGGGGGTGAAATATTGTGCCCCCGGCCTGAGTTAGAAGGTCCCTCCTGACGGGAATCTCCCACGAGGGGCCATCCAGGAGGGCTATCAGGTCCGAAAACCAATCTCGGGCCGGCCAGCACGGGGCTACCAACAAGACTTGAACCCCGCCCTGGCGAATCTTCTCTAGAACTCCCGGGAGCAGAGCGATGTGCAGCAGGCCAAAAGGTATCACGTTGGACGCTGCCGCCATGAGCCCTAACAGTCTCTGGAACTGTTTTACAGTGATGCGTTGGCCTAGCTTTATTCTGGACACCATGGCCAGAATCGACTCGATACGTGCAGGAGACAGTTGTGCCCGCATCGTGATCGAATCCCACACTACTCCTAAATATGTGGTCTTCTGGACAGGAGTAAGCATGCTCTTTTTCGCGTTGAGCCTCAGCCCCAAATAATAATAATAATAATAATAACCTTTATTTTCTATAGCGCCTTTAAATGTATATCTCAAAGCGCTGTACAGAAACAAATAAAACAACAAAGATACAGCACACAAAGATACATAATACACTGTAAAATAAACATAAAAGACAATAAATCAATTAAAAGCAAACCAAAAAAAATGAGTTTTAAGCTGTGATTTGAAAATACCAAAAGATTTAGCTTGCCTAATCTCAATCGGTAGAGAATTCCAAAGTTTTGGAGCTAATGAAGAAAAAATCCTGTCTCCCATTAATTTTAAACAAGTTGAGGAAACAGTTAAAAGACCAGTTTCCAAAGAACGAAGATCACGTTTTGGAGTATATGGAGTTAAAAGCTCGGTCAAGTATTGAGGTGCCAAACCATGCAGTGCCTTGTAAGTAAGCATCAAAATTTTGAATCCACCCTAAACCTAATGGGAAGCCAGTGCAAAGACTCCAAAACGGGAGTAATATGGTCACGTATATTAGTTCTAGTAAGGATTCTGGAGCCGAATTTTGTAAAACTTGCATTCTGTTTAAGGTAGTTTTTGACACTAACAAGGCATTACAGTAATCAATACGGGAAAACACAAAAGTGTTTATCAATCTCTCAGCAACAGTAAACGACAGCATTGGACGCATTCTGGCAATATTTCTAAGATGGAAGAATGAAATTTTAATAGTATTCAGAACATGTGGCTCAAACGTTAGATTGGCATCAAAAATTACTCCTAGATTCCTCAATTTTGTTTGAAACTCCACATTTGAGCCATCAAGAGTTAGAGTGACCGGCTCTGCTTTGCGTAGTTGGTAGGGTGAACCAACAAGCATAATCTCAGTCTTTTCACTGTTAAGACAAAGAAAATTATCCGTCATCCATTCCTTCATCTTAGAAATACACTCAGAAAGAAAATGAACAGGCACAATTTCATTTGGTCTAAAATGAATGGGTATCATCTGCATAGAAGTTACATTTTATACCAAGTGATCTCAAAAGCTGGCCAAGAGGTTAAACATAAATATTAAAAAGAAGAGGGCCCAAAATTGACCCCTGGGGGACGCCAGACTGCACAACATTAACCTCAGATCTAAATCCACCCATGGCAACGAACTGCTTCCGATCAAAAAGGTAGGACTTAATTTTATATTAAGAACAGTATTTGAAACCCCGAAAACAGTTTCAAGACGAGTAATTAAAATTGAGTGATCAACAGTGTCAAAAATTGCATTCTGTTTAAGGTAGCTTTTTTTAAGGTAAACCTACTGAGATCAAGTAGGATCAAAACTGAAAGACAGCCAGAATCTGAGGCGATTAACAAGTCATTGGTGACCCTAACCGGAGCTGTTTCTGTACTATGCAATTTACGAAAGCCTGATTGCAGAGGCTAAAAGAGATTGTTCTCAGTTCCAAAAGTTTAGCAAAAAAAAGGGAGATTAGATTGGGACAGAAATTAGTGAAGTTCTCATAGTCAATATTTGACTTTTTAGGCACCAGGGTAATTGCAGCGGTTTTGAAAGTTGTTGGTACACCCCAGTACACAGAGAGTAATTTATAATACTCAGAACAAAGGGACACAAAGAAGCAAAACAAGATTTAAACAGACCAAATGGTATGGGATCTAGTAAAGAAGTGTCTGCTTTCATTTTTGAAACCTCTGCTAAAAGAGAATATGAGTCTATTGTACAGAATTTAGACAACTTAGTACCATTATAAGAAGGAATATAAACAGCAGTAGAAGACAGTAAAGTAGAAGTACAAAAACCTCTACGAACATTTTTAACTTTGGTGACAAAAAAATCCAGAAACTTATTACAGAGATGATCAGAAGCAGTAACATGAGAGACAGTTTTATGATTCAACAATTTGTTAATTGAATTAAAAAGTTGTCTAGAATTACCCTGAATCAATCATTTTGGAAAAATAGTCAGATCTGGCAGAAACAATTCCAGCCTTATATTCTTGTAAGCAGTCTTTCCACATTTCATAATGCACAGTCAGACCTGAGATACGCCACCTACGCTCCATTCTACGGCAAGATGTTTTCATCATACGCAAGTCCTCATTATACCAAGGAGCAGGACATACGAATGAAACAGAGCGTGACTTCTGAGGAGCAAATAAATCCAGGCCAGATAGGAGAGCTGAATTTAACATAGAAACCCTTTTCTCCAGAGGGTCAGATGGAGTAAACAAGTTTGAGCTCAAGATTTTTTTATGTATATAATTTCCATTACTAAAACATCTATTTGCCAGATTTCCAGTGTCCTACCTATAATTAATTTGGCGGGACAACTAAAAATCTTTAAAGTCATTTTTCTCAGTTCCACACTCTAGCGACTTAAGGTCTTTTGCCTTTGTAGGGCAGAATACCGGGGCTTTAAATGAGATGAGCTGCCAAAGTTTCCTCTATCTTAGGCATAGCGCCATAACCGTTTTGTTTCTGTCCTATTATGGAGGCATATGGTGAACAGAGGGACTGGAAAGCCTAGCTGAATATGGCTTGTTCCAGGATCTTGACACCTCAGTATGGAGATCCTGAAAAAACGGTAACCCTGGCGTGAAGGTTGTGGTGCAGACTGCAGAAATCGCTCATCTAATTTACTTTTTGCTTGAGACTCCTGCTTCTCGGCCGGCCATTCAATATTTAACCCTCTAGGCGCCACGGTCGAGTTTACTCGACAAGATGCAGCACTGAATAAAACGGACAATTTTGTCAAATAGGGTGTCAAATTTCATTCGACCTCCCCTCAACTAGATGGCAGACATGTCATACTTCATCCCCGACTATACAAAATCTTCGAGCTAGAGCGCATTGAATCAGTGTGAACAAAAGCGGAGCTAGTGTGCGAGTGAGCCATTTTGTCAGAGCAATATTGTCAACGTCAGCGAGTATTTGCATTAGATTATTATTATTATTATTATTATCTAATGGCATCAATATAGCTTACCCGCAAATGTTGGGTCTTCTATTCACGGACCCTGATTCTGAAGGGGAATAGGCTATCTGCCTTCAGAAGATGACGGTGATTCTGAAAGTGAAAGTATAGCCCTACACTAAGCACAAACGGTGAATCCTTTGCCCAATGTAGATGGTCCTTTGCCCAATGTCAGTGGTGGCAACAATGTTTCCCGGGGTCGGAGTGTTCATCGCGAAGTTAGCAGGCGTGTTAGTGTTGCAGGGAACGAGGCGGGAGATTTTTACCGCACTAGCCATGTATTATCTTCTGACCGTGTGCCTCTCCGCAATCGCGGCGACAGTATTGTGGTGGAGACTTTGTCTAATGCCACTGGGTATGTTAGACGAGGTGGAAGTATTCATAGGACAGTTAGGGGGCAACGTGGAGGCAGGGTGGGGAGTCGCAATGACAATGACAGTAGCCCGAGCTGTGCACACTCGGCGCGTGTGCGAGGCAGATCTGGCCGCGCTGCTCGTAGCAGGAGCAGAGGCGGTGTGAGTGACACGGGGCAGAGGGGCTATTATCATAGTAGCTGATGTGTGTCATATGAATAATATATATGTGCCCCATACATGGAATCAGAGTGCCTACTGTATGTAGTAAATGGAAAATCTCACAGCAAAAGGCCAACAGGCCAGATAGGAGAGCTGAATTTAACATAGAAACCCTTTTCTCCAGAGGGTCAGATGGAGTAAAACAACTTAATGAAGAGTCAATAAAAACAGAGAAATCAGAAGGATCAACTGATCTCCACTTCCGATAAGTCAAAATACGAGAGGAGGCAGTGTTAGCAACGGTTATATGCATATCAAAAAAGATTGCCAGATGATCAGACAATCCTAAGTCAATAGCAGACATCCCAGACACAAAAGACCATTTGATATCACTAGATCTAAAATATGTCCTTTGTTATGTGTAGTACAGTCAACAAATTGAATTGTC
>FLSR01001237.1:10717-36052 GCA_900092035.1 Leuciscus waleckii
TCCCCCCCAAAAAAGAGTTCTCTCAAATTTAAGGCACAGATACGACAACAGATCCGCAAACTCAGATAGAAAGTCTTTGTTTGCTTTAGGAGGCCGGTAGACTGTAGTTATGGCAGTTCAATGACACTCGGAAACAGTTAAAACAAGACATTCGAATGAAGAGAACAGTGGAACAGCAATGGGTCTTAAATTGAATTTCTGATTGTACAGAACAATAATGCCACCACCTCTGCCAGTGGGTCGCGGGAGATCTAATAACCCACAGCCAGCAGGAGTAAGTTCATTAAAAAGAAGACCGTCCGAATGTTTGTGCCATGTTTCGACTATACTTAAAAAGTCAAGTTTTTCTTCCAGAATGATGTCAGATAAAGCCACTGCTTTATTGTTGACAGAGCGAGCATTAAAACTCGCAGATTTCAACAGGCACGGGGACTCTGAAACCTCCCGTGAATGCTCTTTGTATGTTAGCACAGTCAAGTTGTTATGGTTAATCCCAACAGGTTTATACACCGGCCTTTGGGGTTTACGAAGAAATATAGGATAGGAAACAGCATCAGCATCAGATGAAGACATATAACACTGCACCTTGAGGAGCGATGTAAGTAGCGCTTACGTCTAAGTATTCCAACATCATCACAGTTAGCATAGGTATCATGTGCTAATAAAAGTTCCTTTTCAATTTCAATAGTTGGCAAAGAGTGTACCTTAGCGCCATGCGGGAGGAATCCACACTAATAGCAACCTCGCAGAAGTGTAGATCCAGAGGAGGGCACCAGGAAAGTTTGTTCCAGCAACAGACGTTTAAAATTAGGAACAATAGGCCAACAGGTGAAACTAAAACGCACATCGTAGTTCAATAGTTCGAAAGGTTATTCAATCTTCAAACTTCTTCAAATTGTCTAATATTTAGAAACAAGCAAACAAAATGGGAGAGAGGACCGGCAGCCAAAACGCGCCAGCGTTCCCTCAGACTCCTCAAAATTAACAAAATTAACCAAACACCTCATGTGGTCGAGCATGACTTCTCGATGCCGTGCCGCCATTTCCTGAGACCGAGCTAGTATCAACCAGTTGTCTATATAGTTGAGAACTCTTATGCCCTGCAACCTTAGTGGCGCCAGGGCTGCATCCATGCATTTCGTGAAAGTGCATGGGGATAGTGCTAGGCCAAATGGAAGGACCCGATACTACAGTAGTTCGTTTTGCCCCCAAAAGCAAACCTTAGGAACTTCCTGTGTTCCGGTAGGATGGAGATATGGAAATACGCATCCTTTAGATCTATTGTGACAAACCAGTCCTCGGACTTGATTTGGCTCACGATAATAGGAATCGTTAACATCTTGAACTTGAATCTCCTCAGAGATTGAGGAAGTGGATTCCCAGCAGGAACTAACCAAACAAATTTTTCTACCGGCCTCTGTATAGAGAATGAACTCCCCGCGACCGCTATTTTCTTCTTGATGAGCGGAAGTCGAGGATTGTGTTCACCGGAAACCGTTGCGCCCTGAAGCACCGAAGGCGGAAGGGTTAGCAAATCGATTTCCTGAGGGCTCCGCGGAGGAGCGGGTGTAATTTGCTCCACCCCCAGAGGGGCGCCCTCAGAGGCCTGACCTGATGACGTTGAGGCGGGGCTCAATTGGCAACACTCTCTTTCTGTGTCTACCTATAGAGCATCACAGTCCCGCCACAGCCCGAGAGCGCTTCGGTGCCGGAAGTAAATTTCCCATTCATTTCTCCCATTGACGTTTTCGAAAATCCGTATCTAAAGAGTTTTAGAGCATGTCTGAGGATAACCAGCCGCTCCCTTTATAGCTTCCGCATTCCGCCGGCACACGTCACGGGATGACGTTGCACCAATCAGGATTGGACTAAGTTGCACATGTGACTTCAGGAGCACTGACACTGAAGGGATTCCCCAAAGCGTTGTCATAGCGACGCAGGCGAGTTCCCTCGAAAGGGAACTGTAATGTCATCATCCAACCCAGTTCAGTTCTCATATAATGGTGTCAATGCAGTCAATAATATTGTTGAATATTAAATTAAATGTCCCCAACTAAGCAAGCCAAAAGCCAAAGGCGAAAAAGGCGACAGTGGCAAGGAACCAGAACTCCATCAGGTGACAGAATGGACAAAAAAAAAACTTTTTTTCAAAAAAACGAACAAAGAGT
Organism: Leuciscus waleckii; assembly: GCA_900092035.1. Lineage (NCBI taxonomy): Eukaryota > Metazoa > Chordata > Actinopteri > Cypriniformes > Leuciscidae > Leuciscus > Leuciscus waleckii. Next base: position 12,886 of record FLSR01001237.1, read on the forward strand.
CTGTGATTATGATTCAGGCAGCATTATAGGTCAAAAATCAGATTAGATCAGAACATTTCAAATATTTATCCAGTTCCATCTGGTTGAAGATCGGAATCATCACACTGCAGTTACTGTATTCTTGCTTTGTATTACTTACCAAAAACGGGGCACCATACCAAGGAAAAAGGCAGTAACTACAGATTTTCCAAAAACTATTTTGCCACAACTTGGGCTCTGGGTGTGTTAGATACACTGTATTTGAAATAATTGGAACCATTTGTTTTCCTGAACATGGATATACCAAACCCAAACTAATCTGACCATTTTAGGTCAATATTTTCCACCCGGAAGCTGTTCTGGTGCTGAAACGGCTGCTTAAAGTCTCACATTGCTAAGCTGTATCAAGGCCCAAACGGGGACAATTTATTTTGAATAGGACCACGTTATTATGTGTGAGTATTAATTAATGTGTGTCTGGGGGTGTTTCTGTATCTGTAATGTAGTATCTGCTATACCTACAAATCACATTAATGTTAAAGCACTGCAAAACAACTTTCTTTGGAGCAATATAGGCAAGTTAAACTCCAATTCAACAGAGCAAGTGTTGAAGTGTTTCTAAGGCTTTTCAAACTCTTATGAGGATAACTAAGATAAACAAGTTGATGATTTTATATGGTGCAGTATCTGTTTCAGTAGGTTTATAAACACAAAGTACTGAATGAAATGAATACATGGGACAGATATTTCAAATTAGTAAACATACATTTAATAATATACTGTATATAGATTATAGATTATGACAATAATAATAATAATAATAATAAAAATAATTGATGAACACCACATTTCATATGGTTATTACTCCTCATCCTCCACAACATTGCTCACAGGCAGGGAATACCAGAACACCCTCCTGTTTGGTGGCATGAGAGGACAAAGATTAGAGATGATGTCTCTCTTCTTGACCTCCTCAACCCCTCTATTCTGTGGTCGCAAAAGAGTGGGCACCTTCAGCGAGAATTTCTTGATGAGGAAGTCCAATTCCATAAATTCATTCTCCGTATGGGATAGTTTGTAAAAGAGGCTCTTGGAGCCACGCCGCACCTGTATCTCCACCATCTCCCTAAGCTTTGGTGCTTGCGCTTTCTTGACCTTGACGGTGGAGTGGCCATCCCTCCAATCTAGCACATTGGCATTCTCCAATTTGACAACATCCACCTTCCTGGAGTTGGAGCTTGCCACAACACTCACAAAGTCCTCGAAGTCGTAGACCACACCACCTGGACGGCTCCTCATTTGCTGCTCGACACCATGGTGGAAACTGTCTGCGCTCATGAACGTGTGTCCCCTCTCAAAAAACTTTAGTGTGATGTCCTCCTGTGAAAAGGTGTCACTGTTCACAAGAGTGACAAGTGAGGATAGAAGGCACCAGTTCTTATTCTGTGCACTGCAGTTGTCCACCCAGAAAATGGTGTGGCGTACATCCCGCTCCTTCTCCAATGCAGTTGTGTATGCTGATGTAATTTCCGCTGCAGGTACCGTCGATTTGGGGCATGCTCCCGTCTGTAATGGCTCACACAAGGATGGAAGGACTCAGTGTGGTCATCAAGGGTCTTCACGTCCATCTTGTTGACTGCAGACTGCCTTCCTCTCTGGTCCTTGGATGGAACCAGTGGCCTGGTGTTCGACTTCCCCATCATGGAAATGACTAGACTGTCATTTTTAGGGTGATAGCCCAATGATGACAGGAAAAGCATTTTGCAGACCTGTCTTGGCTCTCCTTTCTGGTTTTGCAGCCGGTAGATGAATGAGCAGCCACGGCGACTTTCTGGGCCGGTTGTTGTTCTTTTGGTTGGCATTGGGGTAACTGAGTAAAACATCCATGATCGTCTTTCTGTGTAGGTCATCTCCCAGTATTGACTCCATATCTCCCTCCGTCTTTCCTCTGAAATATGGTCTGTACACCTTCTTCGACATTTGGCACCACATGGCTCTCTCATTGGTGGTCGACGTGATCCACATCAGGCTGTGGCTCTGGCTCTTGAACTTGTTCCCCTGGGTGTCCAAGTTCCACTTCAGTCTGTGTCATCGTAGGGGTTGGGACATAATCTGGTCTGTAATGTCAAGTCAAGTCAAGTCAAATTTATTTGTATAGCGCTTTTCACAATACAGATTGTATCAAAGCAGCTTCACAGTATTAAATTAAAATAGTAGCCTACAACAAAGTTTGTTTCAAGAGGAATTTATTGATTGATAAAATTAAATTAAATATCCCCAAAATATCCCCAATAATGTCATCGTATAAGCTGTCCACGCTGGTGGTATCCAGTAAAGTGTCCAGAATGGTCCACTCCATTTCTTCAGCGGGGGGCAGGACTTGCTGCCTCTTTGATGGAATACCTACATGTGTATCTTAAATGAAAAAGAGAGAAAATTAGTGGCATGAATGTAAATCCACATCTGTCTGTGTACTGCAACAAATTATTATTATTACTATTATTATATGGACCTACAGGACAACATCTTCACTGTGATCAATATGTATATTGATGTCTGCATATCATAATATTTCATTGTACAGGGAATAACTTCAATTAGGTCCATGACAAAATAATGCATGAATTAGGCTAACACAATAATAAATTAATAATTTTGCACCCTTAATGAAAATGAAGAAAGAAAAGCCAACACACAAAAACGCAGCCTGGCTTCATAAGTTACATTAGGCCTACAATAATAGGATAAAACATAGAAGCGTGCAGTCATGCAGAGGGACAACATTTTCATAGGTTAATATAATAAAGGGGAATCCAAATTAAATATATAATTTTATATTCAGAAGAAGAAACCGTGCAATAAATAAATGCTTAGGAACAGGAACCAATGTGTTTGAGCCTGAGCGCTAAGGGGGGCGGGCGTAGATACCTGCCGGCTCGCTCTGCAGAAGTTTGTTTTTGTTGAAAACATGGAAAGAGAAAGATGTCAGTTTTGCTCACAACTCGCTAACTTCTCTAAACAGCGGACATAGTCTTCAAACAGCGGCCGCGAAGAGAGTGTGTTTTAAGTTGAACAGACACCTGTTACGTTAAAGAATAACTGTTACACCGATAGCTGTGTTTATGGACAGTTATATTCTCCTGCTGGACAACAACGCCGTGAATGATTAGCCTATGAAAAAAGAAGACGCCGTTCATGTAGGCTAATAAGAGCGAAGAAGATCACGCTGGGTGCTTGGATGTTATGGGATAGCTTGATGCCTTTAGAAGTTTTACCTCCGCCCAAAGCTTATCTTTTGGTGCTGTTTCTGTCTGTCTGTTCGTTAGTAAGATAACTCGAAAAGTACTGTACGGATTTGGATGACATTTTCGGACAACATGGGTAGGCTATTAGGACAAGGAACAGATGGTTGGTTGGTGATCCGGAACACGGGACATTTGGAATTTGTATTGCCTCAGTGAATTAGGCTACCTTGACAGAGGTTAGTGCTCTCCGAGTGCTTTTCTAGTTATTGAATATTTTTCCACCGCTGGTTTCTTTCTTCTGCTGAACACAAAGGAAGATATTTTGAAGAATGTCAGTAACCAGACAGTTAACTGGAACCATTGACTTCCATAGTAGGGAAAAAAAAATACTATGGAAGTCAATGGTTCCAGGTAACTGTCTGGTTACTGACATTCTTCAAAATATCTTCCTTTGTGTTCAGCAGAAGAAAGAAATTCATACAGGTTTGAAACAACTTGAGGGTGAGTAAATGATGACAGAATTTTCATTTTAAAGTGAACTATCCCTTTAAGATAACTTCTTCTATAGCGTACGTTATTGTATGCGTGCTGTTTTTATGTGAGCGCGCACACACAGTGAGAGTGAGATTGTTCGCGCAAAGAGGAAGATGACCGCTCTACTACTGGCGGTGTTAGTTTCATATTTAAAATACCCTTTAACTAAAAAGTTCAAATTAGAAATAATTTCATATTTAAATATATATATAAAAAAACTCATTGCATTATTTATGCAATTGTAAATGCTATGTAAATATATTAATGCCACTTCTGTGTCACCTCTGCACTGCAAAGATGGATTTTGTTGATAATTATTTCATATGATGGGTAACAGCCCTATACTGTTATTATTCTAATAGAATTTAATTTGAATGTTAAAATTTGACATAAAAGATTAGGCATACATAGAATATGTTTTGAAAAAATGCCTTGTATAGGTAAAAAGCCCCTGGAAATCAATTTAAGGTGGCAAATATTGCCCCATAATAAAAATGTTAATTTCTGTCACTGATGTGAACTGCCACCACATAGAATATGAATAATTGAATATCTTTGTTAGTCAGCTGTCAACAACTGGCCTAAACCAGCCATGGTACCAGCACAAAAACACATTATAATCAACAAAACTTTGGAAACATTGCGATATAATTTTTTTTGTCAATATTGCACACCCCTAATGTACAGTTTTAATATTTATTTTTTCAGGTCTTACAAAGGTCTTAAAAAGCCTTAAATTTGACTTTAAAAAGTGTTCAGCAACCCTGAACCAAAATATTCAACTGTGTGCTGCGCATTTTTCGGTTTGCGAAAAGTTTCCAGAATCTGGAAGAATATACAAGACTGGCTGTACTCAAAGGCTGAATCTAAAAAGTGAGGCAACTTCATCTTTGCAAGTTCATTCTGGCGTTACAGCTAAGTTTCTCTATACAGTTTTTTTTTGTTTTTTTATTCTACTGTCTGTATGCTTAATAAATAACTTTCCCTGCTTTAAAGGCTTTGAGATTCTTTCCTTTTACCACTGATAATGTTGAAAGCTAAAGTGATGGTAACTTTTGTTATCTAAGCATTAAGGTTAAATCCTACATTTGGTAGCACTTTATAAATCATTTACAAAACTTTTATAGTGATTAACGGATCATTAGTTTATATATATTCACATAGCTAGAAATATGAGATAATGTGCTTGTTAAAGTTTGCTATTGAACATAACATAATGATTAACTTCAGCACTTTCCTGTAGCTCAAACAGTAGAGCGTTGGGGCTTGCAATGTCAAGATCATGGCTTTGATTCCCAGGGAAAGCAAGAACTGATAAGAGTGTAAATGTGTACCTTGAAAATGCAATGCAGGTCTTTGGATAAAAACGTCTGCCAAATGCATAAATGTAAATTAATATAGAATTTACTTAGTTTTTTTAATTATTGCATGTAAATTACATAGTTTTTTTCTGGAGTATTTACATCACCACAAAATCATTTTTATCAGTGCAGTTCAATCATTTAAACTGGAATCCCAGAATGAACTGGTTAGATCCCCGTTGATTTTGATTCTAGCCGTTGGTTTGTTATATAGAGCTGCAAATGTGTCTATTATACTCGTATGGAAACCAAATTTTGAAAGTAGTTATATAAAAAAGACCACCTCACTGAGTCGAAAGCTTTCTCTGCATCCAAACTTAATATTAGTGTCTCCAGATTTTGTTGTGTGATTTGTCTCATAACGTGCAGTGTTTTCCTGATGTTATCTTGGGTCTGTCTTTGTCTGACAAAGCCAGTCTGGTCCTTATGTATTAATATTGGTAATATCAGTTCTATTCTTTTAGATAATATGGAGGTGAATAGTTTGTAGTCGTTATTTAACAGACTTACAGGACGGTAATTCCCACATTCCGATTGGTCTTTCCCCTCTTTAGGTATGACCGAGATCATTGCCTCCCTCCATGAGGGAGGGATATTTTTGTTTTCTAAAACCCAATTAAACGTTTTTAATAATGTTGGAATTAGTTGATCTTGCATTGTTTTGTACCATTCTGTGGGAAAACCATCGGTCCCTGGAGACTTCCCCCCTTTCATTCTCCCGATTGGTGATTGAAGTTCTTCTTTTGTTATTTTAGATATTAATTTTTCATTTTGTTCATCAGTGATCTGTGGGAGATTAATTTGGGCCAGAAAGGTATCAATCTGATTGTCATTGCTAGTCTGTGGTTGGGAATATAATGTTTTATAGTATTCCAGGAAACACTGCTGGATTTTTTCCAGATTAGTTTCTATTTCATTTGTTGCAGAGTTTCTTATTTTGTGTATAGTTCTATCCGCTTGTTGTTTTCTTAAACTATATGATAAAAGTTTTAGTGATTTCCCACCTACCTCATAGTATTGTTGCTTTGTGAAAAGGAGCTTTTTTGAATTTCTTGAGTATTTATTTGATCTATTTCTTTTATTAGTTTTTTAATCTTATGTTTGTTCTCATCTTTGAGAGACTTTGCATGTTCTTTCTGTAGTGTCTTCAATTCTTCTTCCAATTTTTTAAGTTTTACTCCTTAATTTTTTTCTCATATGAGGATATGGATATTATTTTGCCCCTAATCACTGCTTTTAATGCATCCCAGAGAATAGGTGGGGTCACTTCTTCATTTTCGTTAATGTCAAAGTACAACTGAATTTCATTTTTAAGTTTATCTTTAATAACTGGGTTATTCAGAATGTTTGAGTTCAGTCTCCAGAGGGTTGATTTCTTTTTATTATTCAGATGGACTGACATATAAACGGGACCGTGGTCTGAAATAGTGCTAGCTTTTATTTCACAATTATTCACCTTACAAAGATCTCCTTTAAGCATAAAGAAGTAATCTATGCGTGAGTAGACATTGTGAGCAGGTGAGTAATGCGAGTAGTCTCGGCTCGTCGGATTTATCTCTCTCCACACGTCGACAATCCCCACTTCACGTAACCACGTATTTAATTTTCTGTTAATGTTTTTGGCGCCAGATTTCCCATTTGATGAGTCAATTTTCGGATTTAATCGTATATTAAAATCTCCGCCACTTATTAAAATCCCTTGACTTTTTGTTGTCATTAGGTCAACTATATGTTTATAAAAGGACCAGTCACTGCCCGGAGGAACATACACGTTAAGGAGACTCATCACAATTCCTTCTATTTTGCCCGTAGTCATAACAAATCTGCCTTCGGTGTCCTTATGCTCTGATATGTGTTCGTAATTTACAGCACCGGATATCAGAGTCGCCACTCCTCTCCTCTTTCCCGATCCATGGGAAGAAAAGTAAACATGTTTAAATCCTGATTTATTCAATTTGGCATGTTCAGTGTCATTAAGGTGTGTCTCTTGCAAGAAAGCTACCTGAATTTTATCCTGCTTTAATTTTGATAAGATTTTCCCTCTCTGGAATGGAACATGCTCATATTTTAGAGAATGTTGTTAATATTTTCGTTAATAATGATTTACCTATCCAACCGCGACCCACCCAAAAATAATCAGAATGTTATTTTTATTAGCCTACTTGACCCGCCCGATCCGCGGATTATCCGCAGAGCCCCCGCGCATATGACCGCGAGCCGCGCATCACTATAATAATTTTGTCTGCTTCTGCATCCATTGCATATAGAGCTGTTTTAGGCTACTTCATTTTCCGGGCCAGAACGTCTACATTTGGTTGTTTTGGCAGTGTATAGTGTAAATGCAAATATCGGATACGGGTCACTTTTAAAAGATGATGTAAGCGGGTCGTCAAAAAAATCAGATATAGTCAGCAAATCGGAATTGGGCATTAAGACCTGCAGTGTAAATGCAGCCTTGTTGACTGCAGCCTGCCTTCCTCTCTGGTCCTTGGATGGAACCAGTGGCCTGGTGTTCGACTTCCCCATCAGGAAATCACTAGACTGTCATTTTTAGGGTGATAGCCCAATGATGACAGGAAAAGCATTTTGCAGACCTGTCTTGGCTCTCCTTTCTGGTTTTGCAGCCGGTAGATGAATGAGCAGCCACGGCGACTTTCTGGGCCGATTATTGTTCTTTTGGTTGGCATTGGGGTAACTGAGTAAAACATCCATGATTGTCTTTCTGTGTAGGTCATCTCCCAGTATTGACTCTATCTATTAGGCCTACAATAATAGGATAAAACATAGAAGCTTGCAGTCATGCAGAGGGACAACATTTTCATAGGTTAATATAATAAAGGGGAATCTGTAGAAGTTTGTTTTTGTTGAAAACATGGAAAGAGAAAGATGTCAGTTTTGCTCACAACTCGCTAACTTCTCTAAACAGCGGACAGAGTCTTCAAACAGCGGCCGCGAAGAGAGTGTGTTTTAAGTTGAACAGACACCTGTAACGTTAAAGAATAACTGTTACACCGATAGCTGTGTTTATGGACAGTTTATTCTCCTGCTGGACAACAACGCCGTGAATGATTAGCCTATGAAAAAAGAAGACGCCGTTCATGTAGGCTAATAAGAGCGAAGAAGATCACGCTGGCTGCTTGGATGCCATGGCCTCCTCATTTTCAGCAGGGGACTGGCTTATCTGCTGCTCAGATGATACAAAAAATTATTAGTAATTAAAATAAAATAGTAATAAAAAGTCATTTTACTGCATAACGTTACACAGACGTTACACAACGTTATCAATATTAAATTGCATAATATTTGCAAAGTCTATGAATCGCCATGTAAGTTATTGGGTGATACAAAAAGGCTAATATTTAAATTTAATGTTATATTTTGCTTGTGAATAGGTTGACAACGGTATTAGCAGAATAATTACGTTGCTAATGCTAATCATAGGCCTAACATTATCTCTCTTTACCTGTTGCCACTTGTGTTTGTCCTATTGAAAATAAATCGGTAAGCTTAACACATTTGGCATCCTCCTCCTCCAATGCCTTTCTTTTTTTTAATCTGGCTTTTTCAGCCCCCCCTGGTCTCTTCCTACTATCCATCCTCCCTGAAGCGAACCGTTACGGTAGGGCTGGTCCAGCTATCAGTAGGCGCCGGCGGTGCCGCGGTAGCATTCCTGAGAGAAAAAGATTCGGAAAAGACGGGCTATGGACCCAACCAACTCTATGGGAGGGGAGGGGAGACCTCCCTCATATGGTACAACCCATGCAGAGGCTGCGCGCTGCGGTGTCAGAATGCGGAACGTGTTTAAAAGAGAAGATAGACTCAAACGCAAAAAAAAAAAAAAAACTGGGCCGGCCCAAAAGAAAAGCGGCCCACCGGGCTGGGCCGGCCCAAAAGTAAAGCGGCCCACCGGGAATTCTCCCGATTACCCACTCCGGACCTGGAGAAAAGATTATCAGTTGCACTGTTAGTATCTAGTGTTGAAAGCTGATCAGGTGGAGGAAGTGTGGATGAGACCAGAGAGGATAGGAGAGAGGGTGAGAGTGAGCGTAGGTTTTGCCGAAAGGTTACCTGTGGAGGAGTGTGTGTTGTGTCTGAGGCAGGTTGAGGTTGAGAGTGAGGAGGTGTGCAGTGGAGTGACCAGTGTATTGTCAGTGGAGCAACAGCGTGTGTAAATAAGGTCCAATTCATTATCTGATTTGTGAGTAGCCACAGTAGATACTTGTTTGAGATCGAATGAGGCAAGAAGAGTGTGGAAATCAGCAACCTGAGGTTTTTCTAGGTGGATGTTGAAGTCTCCAAGAACTATGAGAGGAGTACCATCCTCAGGGAAGGATGAGAGTAGCACATCAAGCTCCTCCAAGAAACTGCCAAGCTGCCCTGGGGGAAGATATACAACTACAAAATACAACTACAAAATTTTAATAGGGCTAGTGATGGTAATTGAATGTGATTCAAATGAGCTGTTATCACACAGAGGTGGTAAATGATCAAATTTCCAATCGTTTGAGATGAGCAGACCAGTACCTCCACCCCTACCAGTCAGGCGAGGGGTGTGTTTTTCAGCAGGAATGCAATTATTTTGCTCAAAACAACACCGATTTTGACCATTGCATTAAGGCTACAACCAGGAAAGTTATTGTAATTTAAACTGCACACAAATCAATGTTAATTTTAATTAAAGACCAAGTCTAGTAAACGTCCTATAAACTGCATGTTGAAATTAGACTCGCAGTTGACCATGAACACAAAAGCCACACCACACAAATGGAATTTGTTTATTTCGTTAGCAAAATAACTATAATTGTTAAGTTCTTTAAGTTCTAAGTTCTGCTCGTTAAGTTCATAGGTCATTTTCTTACGTTAACATTTAAAAGATTTCATGAGGTTAACTTATACCCTACGTGTGGCCAGTCTGCACAAATACTGATCAACATGCTTATTTTCTTTGCGGCCCCTTTAAATAAAGTTGAAAAAAAGATCACGCCTTCGATCTATGTCAGAGCATCAGAGCGTCCCCGAATCTTTCTCCGGCGTCGTTGGCAGGGCGGCGAGAGCGAATTTTGCCGCTCTCGCCGGCGGCGGTGTGAACATACAGTCAGACAACTTCAAAACTCTCAACATATTCCATAAGAAAATATTTCTTAAGACATTCTCACAGAAATATTTGAGAACTTATCAATAATTATTTAAGAATTGCACTTAGAAACAGTCAAAATGTATATTGGAATTTGGTGTACAAACTTTTTTCCTAAGTTTGTGTGTCTGATTCATGTATCTTGATTTATCCATGTTTCAGAAACACAATGATGTGTTTACCAGAAGAACCTGCTTCAGTTACTCACACCACAGAGATTTATTACATCTTAAAATAACAAAAAAAAGTCAAACACAACAGACCAAAACAAAGTATTTTAAAGCAAATACACACATAAAGATCCAGTTTAATAAACATGATCAGATGATGCTGACGTTTAATACATATCATTTTTACAGAATGTTTTTCATATCAACAGCTCTGATTGATTGTGATTTAAACTTTGTCCAAAATATCAGTTTCTCTTGATGAGACACAAATATTTGAAACACACATTTAATGTTTGTCGCTGATGCCATTTAAGACTGATAAAAAAAAATGAGTGTGTAACTAAAAACACTGACAGTTTGATCAATAGGACGAGTGTCATAATTCATAATAATCTGTGTTCAGTTCACTCTTGATCATTATATGAGGATCAGAATAAAAGCATCTGTTGATTGTGTCTCATCAGCTCCTGTGATTCTGGATCCAAACTCGGCTCATCCACGTCTCGTCCTGTCTGATGATCTGACCAGTGTGAGAGACAGCTGGAACAAACAACCTCTTCCTGATAATCCAGAGAGATTTGACTTTCATTGTGTTCTGGGTTCAGAGGGTTTTAACTCAGGAAGACACAGCTGGGATGTGGAGGTTAAAAAGAATCGATGCTGGAGACTTGGAGTAACTACAGCATCAAACCAGAGGAAGGGAGATGATTTCTTTAACTCTGATGTCTGGAGTGTGCAGTATGATCTGTACAAAGCGCTTGAAGAGTTTGGTTTTCATGTTAAACAGAAGCTTGAGCGTGTGAGAGTTGACCTGGACTATGACAGAGGATAGTGTCATTCTCTGATCCTGTAACTAACACACATCTACACACATTCACAACCACCTTCCCTGACACACTCTTTCCATTCTTCTGTTGTTGGTCTTCCTCTCTGAGGATCTTACCGGTCAATAGTCAGTAAATGTTACACCTGTAAGTCTAGATCGAGCTGCTTTCTCATTTTACAGTCATCATGTTTCCATTATTTAAAGCTACACTGTGTAACTTTTTAAGTTGATTCTTAGCAAAAAACACTTTGTTCTATCAAAGGTATATGTGTTCATTCATGTGTAATTACTTCCACCAACTAATAAAGTATTCTCGTAAGCGTAAAATTTGCCATTTATAATACATACGAGCAAGTCGCTCAAGTGGCGGCAGCCAGGTTTCGCATCCATCTTGAAAATACATTCGCCAAAGAGGGACATACCTGGAAATTCAAGCTTCGCCTTTTGCGTTTTACACTCAGTGACACCGTGACAAATGTGAGGGGGAGATTACTCATGACTGCCGGCAGATTTGAAAGATGCTGAAGATGGAGGATCACGCCTATTTTCGAGGACATGTAGCAGAGTCGCCAAGTAAGCAAAAGAGAGAATTAAAACATCAACGCGACAGACAAATCAGCAAGACCAAAGTCAATACTGGAGTAACTTTTCCCAGATGGAAAGAGATCATGAGGAGCAAAGATTTTAAAAAGGACGCCGAAGTTGCCTGCTTTCTTCTCGACAGGTAATTCAGCCTATTTGTGTAAATTCAGAGTTTTATAGTTGCTTGTCTAACCATAGCATGGTTGTGGATAACGCCAGAACGACCTCTAGTATAACTTGCGTTACTTTTCCTCGCGTCAATGGTGAAAAAGTATTGTTTACCTTGGAATAATACGGCCACCGTAGGAGTTAAACGCCCTTGGAATTGAAAGGAACAGAAACTAATATTCACTGGGTAGTCATATACAATTTCACCGCTAGATGGGGGAAATATTACACAGTGTAGCTTTAACTCGTATAACATGAGTAAGAGTGCTTTTGACTGTGATTGGGCTGCAGCTGATCACACGACTGTTGGCTGATCACATGACTGATTTCCACAGCAACACTCACACTCTTATATTGCTGTTATACAACAGATCAATAACCAAGTAGTTAGAACGTTTAATCATCTTTAAAAATAAAAAATCTGTAAAATTATGGCGTTCATTGTCACGGAATGGCTGTATCAATGAAGCACACGACGAAGGATAATTCCAGGAAATAGTCTTTTAATCAAAAAACAACCATCCAACAAAAACGTTGACACAAAAAAACAGAGGATGAACACAGGGAATAGATACATGGCAAACAAGGGGAGCTAACGAGACAAATTAACAAGACTCAGCTGAACTAAATGAACTAATGAAGCTGGTGAACCTGGGAACAAGGAGAGGTAGCCTGGGAAAACCCAGACAGACTTCCGGCAAATTTGAGATTTGCTCTGCAAGTCCGTCTGGCCAAGATCCCATTCAAGCCCATTTCCAATTTTTCCAAATCGAGGCACCAATCACAAACGTTAGGCAGGATTTACACGATGACGATCGTTCTGATTGGTTTTAGGTCTATCCAATTGCACACAGATGAGGCATTTGAGTACTTTGGGTTCGGGCCGAATACCGAGCCCGGAGCCTCTCCTCGGACAGCACGCCAAATATGCATTTATTCTAAATGACTTATTTGTAAGTGTGAACTCGTGAAGTCTCAATTCTCCAGCGGCAGTCATCTTTGTTGTAAACGAATTCAACCCAAGCGCTCTTTGGTGATGTGGATGATTACGTTACTGTTGATCATCTGTCCATCATCATATAAAGCCCGCCCTGACAATTTGATTGGTCCGAACAGCTCTGGTTCGAGCATAATGGCTCCACAACGGATCAAGTCAAGACCGAACTTCCCGGCCTAAAAATGTTGTGGGCGGGGCTAAGTTCAGCTGGCATCCAGGCTAGGAATCCCTGCAAATATCAGAGAATTTTAAAATTGTAAATTTTTTTAATTTTCATGCCTGGAAAGGTTATGGAAAAGTGGGGGGAAAAAGTTATTGTTAATATATTTTTATTCATTGCACTACTTAATCAAGTATTATGTTGTACTGAATTTAAACACATGGTGAAGAATAAAATAAATCATGCTATATATCATATCTGACCAATGATAAACACTGATGTGAAATAACAAAGTCACGTTTTTCTACATAAAGCTTTATACTAGATTGCATCAAATCAGCTTTACACAAATAAACAGAAAATAACAAAAAATATTTTGTAATCATTATAATTTACAACACTGACACGGGTGTCTTTTTTAAGTTTTAATTGCAACGTCAATTTCTCCTATAAAGCAGATCTACAAAAGACTATATATTGCCATTATTCAGATCAATGTAAATAGTTCCAAATGAAGACAGAATAAATAAATTGATAGAAATACTTTACTTTCTTTTGTAAAATCAGTCCTTGTAGCCACTGTGAGCAATGGAGACTTCAGTGTAACTTTACTGAAACCTAGTGGTGAAATTGTGCAACTGACTGCAAACGTCAATAATTGTAAAATGTAGCTTTAGCCACATTACAAGATCACAGTCGACTAACAAGAAACAATCCGGCCTAATAACTCAATCAATTTATAATAACCATTAAGTTAAACAATAGCATACCCGCACTGGTCATTCATCTCACCTCAATTGTCTAACTTTGACTTTTGACCTTTGTAGGCCAGCCGGCAGTTCGCATCACACTGGTTCCCTCGACAAAAACCCAATAGGATTTTTCCAAAGGCTTTTGGATTATCGCTAAAACAAGCTCTGTGATCAAAAAAAGTTTATGATACTTGCATGTTTTGTCCATCAAGATAATTATCACAGATTAACACAACCTTTACGAATTTTGAAGCCTAAATGCAGTCACCAGCTAAACTACACCACGGTCCTACGAATTCAGTCCTACGAGTTGTAGCTTGTTGTCTACGTTATGATGGTAAATAGGTGTCATTTGTGTTTTAACAATGTTTAGCTCACGAGTTCATGATCCGGGAAGTTCGAACCTGGAATATATTGCCAACTTTACTAAACTCCTTGAACTAAGCACTCGCTGACCACATTTCTTTATATTTCAGTCCAAGTTCAAACTCTATGAACCGCTACATTGTTAACGTACAGAGCTGTACGTCTAAAACATTGCCAGCGGGACATTAAACAGCAAGTGTTTGTCCGAACTCACAACAGGTTTTGCGAGGGAATGCAAAGTTTCTCGGGAAAACGCAAATGATTTGAAAAAAATTAAAATTAATAAATTCTCCCTTCCCAAATTTTTTTCTCCAACACGTCCCTTCAGGGGCTCCGTACCAAATATCCAATAGTGAAAATTCACACTTGGCAAATGCTTTTAACCAAATGTATATATTTTATCAGTTCATGCATTCACTATCAAACCCATGACCTACTGTTTGAGAGACTGGAATGCTTCTAAATTATAATTATATTACCAACTCCAAACATTTCAGCATTTCAGTGAAAACTTTAATCTAAAAATTTTTGATTTAAGAGCGTCTCAAAAAATATCTCTTTGCTTTAATAACAAGTGTTTGTCTGTTTTTTGCCATTACTGGCGTTTTTTTCATTCCTGCTTCTTATTAGTCTTTTTGGTATTGACCTGTTGGGAATATTAGCTATATGTAAAAGATACATATGAAAAGCATCTGCTGTTTACTAAAATCGAATAGATGTCTTTAAGATGTCAATTTTACATACATTCTAAATCATAAACATCTTAAAGACATTTTCGAAGACAGGAAACAGGAAACGTCAGATGTATTGCAAATGAGCAAACACAAAATACGTCTTCCAAGATGTAAACGCACATCTCCGTGATGTACTGTATGTGACTATCAGGGAGGAACCTAAAGCACTTTGAAGAGAAAAATAAATTGGAATTGCAAGCTGACCAACACCCAAAACTACCAACGCCCGCCTTTCATGCGCCTTCCTACTGATAAACGTCACATAATTAATATTAATGAGCTAAGCTTTTCTATGCATGTCTCTTCGATCCGACCGACCGACATTCATTCATAGGAACAGCAGGACTGAACGCAGAAGCGGGAAACACGTGCAGCGTTGGATTTTCTTGATAAAAGTGAATCATTTAAGGTATTCAGATTATACTAATGTTGTTGTTTACCAAGAAAACATACTGTAGAATCTTAAAACCGGTTAGCGAACCATTTGGTCTCAATAGGAGCGCAGTTACCACGTGTTTACCACAAGGGCATAACAGAGTCAGTGATGAAAAAATGACTAATATAATACACTGAATTTATAATGATTGCCTGAAGCGTTTCTGTACAGACTCCATTCAAACTTTCTCTAGGTAATTTCTGACTTAGGTGTGCTATTTTTGCTCAGTGTATCTTACAATGGCGACAAGCGGACACAAACCGACTGTGTGCAGATAAGTCTATATGGTGCGGCTGTTAAAATGAGCGAATATAATCTGCCATCTGGAAGCGAACATGACAACGCTTGGCCATATTGAAGAGTTTGATGAATGCTTGAGTAACTCTTCTGAAGAATACATAGAAAGACTGGAAGTTTTTTTCATGCATGCAAATGATATTGAGGATGATGCAAAAAAACGCTCCGTGCTGCTCAGTGTGTGTGGTGCAAAAACATATTCCACTTTACGTTCTGTCCTTGCCCCAACGCAGCTCATACTGTGTCTTATGCAAACATTGTAGCTGCTTTAAAACGCAATTACAGCCCACCGCCGTCTGAGATTGTTCAACGTTTTCATTTTTACAGTTGTAAGCAGAAACCTAATCAAAGCATTTCTAACTACATTGCTGAGCAAGACAGCAGCTCCAAGTGAAAATAATAAACGTGTCTAAAGCCATGCTTCAGATGTGGTGGTCAGCAGAGCCTAAAGCCTGTAGGTTTTCCACTGCTGTATGCCATTACTGGAAAAAAAGAGGACACATAGCTTGTGTGTGTTTAACAAAGACTAAACATGGTACTGACAAGGATGCAGCCAGCACCACAGCAGAACAGTACACAAATGTTATAACTCACAAAGAACAGAATGATTACTCTGTTACAACACCACTACTAAATCAGAAAGAGGGGGGCAGAGGCCATATCTGGCCACTGTTATACTGAACAAACAAGCACACACAATGGTGTCTAAGCAATAATCAATAAACTCCTTTATTAGTGCGCTTATCACTCATTGTGGCCCTCCCAACCCCCTGAAATGCTTGCAAGCAATGGACTACTAAAGCAATGGTCACAGGCAACCTTGGAAGTGAAAGGAAAAATATGTACAAATGTACAAATGAACACGAAACACACTGCCCTTGTTTGTCATCCAGGGCCAGGGCACTAGTCTGTTGGGACGGGACTGGTTTGATGCCCTAGGAATATCAGTGGAAGGAGTACACAGAGTACAGCTGCAGTCCATAGAGAAAATACTGTCTGAATATTCAGAGGTTTTTCAGGACATTGGGGTTTGCTGGACTCCCCCGATCTCTATTGACATGAATCCACATTACTCCACGTTTCTTCAAAGCCGGTTCCTTTTGCAAGCCGTACTGAAGTGTGTCGCTGAAGCTGGGCTCGACAAAAAAAAAGAGAAAAGTATTTTTGCAGCAACTCAAGTGGAGTTTTGGGGGTTTAGGGTGGATAAAGAGGGCATCAAACCAACCTGTGAAAAAGTGGAAGCTATCCAAAATGCTCCGCCCCCACAGAACAAAACAGAACTTCAGGCATTCTTGGGGCTGCTTAACTTTTGAAAACAGCTGTTTTCTTCCCAATAAGGCCACCATCCTGGAACCCCTGCATCGCCTTCTAGACCAGTCTGCTACTTGGCAGTGGGGAGCGTCGCACAAGTCAAGTCAAGTCAAGTCACCTTCATTTATAAAGCGCTTTTAACAGTATGGATTGTTTTAAAGCAGCTTTACAACAGCATTAGGATAAAGTTATTGTCCAGCTAAAGTTAGTTTTTATTGATTCACTTCAATTGCGAAGATCATAAGTTATTAACTTAGGGGCCGTTAACACGACACCGTTCTAACAGGAAAATCCTTAACGCGCTCCGGCCACCCATCCACACAAAAAGTGCCTGGTGTCTCGACAACGCACTCCCTGAAATAGGTTCGAAGGTGCAAACGATTATCCGTTATCTCTGTGCAAACCTCAAAAACGCAAACTAGCGAAAACGCAGACGGCGTGCATATGCGCATCACATGTTCAGTCCACAGGTATGTGCATTTGAATATACATATGTGCGCAGGCGTGTTGTCCTTCTTCACAAATCAACCCTCAACAAACTACTTGTCTAACCTTACACTTTTAAGGACTCTGTCATGGCACGAGTAATGCGCTGGGTGCTGCATGGGTGGCCAGCTGATGTAATGGATAGCCGGTTCAAACCATTTTCTTTTGAACCGCCATGAAATCTCTGCACATAAGAACTGTTTGCTATGGGGAAGCCGTGTGGTTGTTTCTTGCTTGGCGAGGAGAGAAGTGCTGGCTATGTTGCATGACGCGCACCTGGGCATTGTTCGCATGAAGGGACTCACAAGGAGTTATGTGTGGTGGCTGGGCAAGGACAGAGACATTGAGGAAACCCTTGGGAGTGACGACATAAAGATTGTCCCGGATGCATATTGACTTCGCAGTCCCTTTTCAGGACAAAATATTCCTCATAGTGTTTGATGCATATAGCAAGTGGCTGGAGGTGTCTCTAATGAGTTCCTTGTCATCATCAGTCTTCATCAACACACTGAGGCTAAGAGTTTGCAGTGCGCAACGGCATTCGACATGTCACTACAGCACCTTATCACCCAAGCTCAAATGGTCAAGCTGAACGCATGACCAAGGAGGCCCCTGTCCAGGGCGAGTGGCAGACCAAGCTTGCTCGTTTCTTGTTGTCACAGCACGTCACACCAAATTCGTCAACTGGAAAAAGTCCTGCCGAGTCGCTCATGAATCGGCGACTCGGCACTGCCCTGGATTGTCTGCATCTTGACCAGGATGGTGATATGCTTCACAGACAGGAGCTGAATGTTGAGAAATGCCCTGGCACAGTCAGAGAGCTTAGACCTAAGGACTTGGTGTACACGAGAAGCTACACCAAGATTGTAAGTGGATGCCTGGAATCATCGTGTCACAGGTCCTTTGTCATACAAGGTCAGAGCTGGTGATGGGCAAATGCACAGACGACATGTTGATCAGCTGCTGGACAGGACGGCACCCTTGGCCGACCAATCAAGGTCTGAGCCAGATGGCTACACTGTCCACCTGTCTGAGCCCGCAGAGGCTGAAATGCTTGAGTTACAGCCGCCTGCATTAGATGTGGGAAATCCTGATGATGACTATTGCAATAATATGGTTCCTTTAAGAGGCTAAAGTCTGGGGAGGGTGTTCCTGTTTTGGAGTAAATAAGTGAATATGTGTTTTTTTGTGGGAGTGTTTTCCAGGGCTGGCCGAGCTAAGATGTATGTTCTAAGCTCCTATGAGTTCAGTAAAGGTTCACAAAGTTACGACTGTCTCCTCCTGTTATTCAAATATCTTACAAGATGTGTGCGACAGCTGTCCTCTTCTCTCTGTCCTCATGAGAGCTGAGATGCTTCAGATCCTGCTACAGTTTCATTATAGAGTTCAGTGCAGTTTCATGCTTCTAGATTTCATATGCTCACTGCAGAATATTTCATGCATTTATTTCTGTTGACATGCAGGATGATGCAGAACAGATGAAGAGACAGAAACTGGTTTGGGGTCTCTAAGTGATGCTCGAGTCTCAAAAAACCTGAAGATCGGCACCATTAAGCAGAACTTCAACATGTGAATGAATCATTTTGATATTTCCTAGTAATGTATAATGGTATTTTTCCCCACATTCTTTTTTCATTTATGTATTTATGCATTTATTTCCATTTATTTCTGTATATTATTTCCACATTTATTTATACATTTCATCATCCGTATGCAAATAAGTGGTGTGTGTTTTACCTCAGACATAGCAATCGCTCAGAGTGAGAAAGGTGAAGCTTTGAGGCCACAGTGTGTGAGGGAAAGATTATGAACAACACATGATCAGAAACTCCACCCTCTTACAACACTTACCGGGAAGAGACTGACTTGTTATTTCTCCTTTTGTCATACTGACTTTAATGACTTGACAAAAGCAATGAAGAATCAGCAATCGATGAAGAACTAAGAGGAAACACTTTCAAGAAGGATCGGAAAGGTTTGTTTCTGAACAGACAGCAGATCTTTGTGACTCTTGTGGTTTTTCATTTTTGAAACCTTGATTCAGAAAGTGAAAGTAAAGTTCAGATTGCTGGAGCTCAAACAGAGAAAATGGCTTCACTATCTGAAGATGATTTTTCTTGTCCCGTGTGTCAAGAAATCTTCAAGGCTCCTGTTGTTTTATCATGTAGTCACAGTTTCTGTAAAGAGTGTCTTCAACAGTTCTGGAGAACCAAGGAAACTCAGGAGTGTCCTGTCTGCAGGAGATTGTCAAGACATGAGCCTTCAAATAATCTTGTGTTAAAGAACTTGTGTGAGTCGTTCCTGAAGGAGAGAAATGAGAGGCGTTCATCAGGATCTGAGGAGATCTGCAGTTTACACAGTGAGAAACTCAAACTCTTCTGTCTGGAGGACAAACAGCCTGTGTGTTAGTGTGCAGAGATTCACAGATACACGACAATCATAAATTCAGACCCATCGGTGAAGTGGTTTCATCATATAAGGTAAGACGGATTTTAATATGAGGATAAACACTTAAAGGGATAGTTCACCCAAAAATTAAAATTATGTTATTAATTACTCAACCTCATGTCGTTCCAAACCACTCCAAATTTTCTGAAGCTACTCGATCGCTTTATATGATGAACAATTTTCATTTAGACTTTTATTCAAAAGAATAAACCTCTTGCAGAAGCTCATACGTGCTGCATAACACGATAATGAACCTCATTGTTTCTTGTGTCAAAGTGGTAGTTGCGTAGCTGTCAATGGAGGGACAGAAGCTTTCATCAAAAAGATCTACATTTGTGTGTCGAAGATGAACAAAAGTCTTACGGGTTTGGAATGACACGAGGATGAGAAATTACTGACAGAATTCAAATTTTTGGGTGAACTATTCCTTTAAAGGGTAACAAAACCCCTGGTCAGAGCCTTACTCCACTCACTGGCAATATTTGAAAATGCTGGAAAAGTGGGTAGAGTCCAGCGGAGGGGGGGGGGTTGCATCTGAGACGCATCTCTCTGTAGGGAAGGACGTGGTGAGCTGGTACTCTCTTACATCACAGAGTACCACAACTTCCAATAGGAAAATTCAACTGCAGTAGCCACCGTTCAACCTGAAGAGGGCAGCACTCAGACGTTTTTACACCATATATTGTGGAATTAAAACACGTTATGCCCAAATGTCAAAAAAATTACTTGAATCAATGAACAGCATTAATAAATCTCCAGTCTTACAGATCATTAACTAAAAAAAGTTTTTTAGGATGCTTTAAGCTCATGTATTACATAAAAATCTCTCTGTAATCATATTAAATATCTGGTGTCTTATAGATTTTCTCTTTAAATTCCAGGAGGAGCTCAATACAGCACTGAAGTCCTTACAAGAGAAACTGAAACACAATGAAAACATTAAAGGAGAGTTTGAGGAAACAGTTCAACACATCAAGGTGAGGATTGATTCTTTTGACTTTTTCATGATTAATCAGATGAACTTTGTCTGGCATAAATTCATGTTCCTTTATTGACACTTTCTTTTTTATTTAACACACACACGTTGGGTTTTCATGTTTTATGGGGACTTGGACATATTAAAGGTGCTCTAAGTGATGTTGGGTGATGTCACTTCTTGTTGACGTTTAAAGTATTGTCAAACAAAACGGTGGCTAGCTGGACCCTCCCTCCTCCTCATCTGTGCACTAACCCCCCAAACCCCACCCCTAAATCATTCCTGTCAGTTATTGGCTGGAGCAGTTTGTTATGTTTCGTGGTGCGGGTGAGCCCAGTTTGTTTCTGTTGCTGTTTGTGGAGCCTGGGGTGTCTACAGAGACTGCGTTTTTTTACAGTGTGTTCAGGGGGCAGGCAGCTAGCGGATGGTGAGGAGATGTTTGCTGTATGTGACAAAAAATGTTTTAGCCTAAAAAATGCGCGACATCACTTAGAGCACCTTTAATTTTCATAATGAGAAAACTGTATCCCCCCCTACCCTTAAACATACCCATCACAGAAAACTTTCTGCATTTTTACATTTTCAAAAAAACATCACTTATTATGATTTATAAGCTGTTTTCCTCACGGAAAAGGATTTCGGATATTGCCATCTTTGTGGGGACATCAATGAGACGTTAAACCGAGGTCCTGACTCTCTGTGGTCATTCAAAATCCCAGGATGTCCTTCGAAAAAGAGTAGGGGTGTAACCCCGGCATCCTGGCCAAATTTGCCCCTTGGCCTCTGTCGATCATGGCCTCCTAATCATCCTCATATACTGATTGGCTTCATCACTGTCTCCTCTCCACCAGAAAGCTGGTGTGTGGTGAGCGTTCTGGCGCAATATGGCTGCCGTCGCATCATCCAAGTGGATGCTGCACATTGGTGGTGGTTGAGGAGATTCCCCCCTTCTATGTAAAGCGCTTTGAGGTCTCAGAAAAAGCACTATATAAATGTAACGAATTATTATTATTATAATTAACAAAACCCAGACACATTTTCTCTTGGCTTTTTGGCATTACAAATGTGACTTAAAACACACTGAACTAAATCAAACACTGATCACCATAATGATGACATCAAACAAAAGGTGTTCATCACTAATGCTCAATCATTACTCAGTTAATCACTACTCTGAGTGTGGATTATACAGTATAAACACTGACCCCCGGTTCACAGACAAGACTTAAGCGAGTCCCACTAAAGTGCATAACTGAAAGCAACATTTCTTAAAATATGTCAGTGCCATTGTTTTGTCTCAAGATAAACATCAGTAATGTTTTTTTCCTTTTTCTAATCAATTTTTTTTCTAAAAGCCAAATCCTGGCTTAATCTAAACCCTGTCTGTGAAACCAAGCCTGTTAATTTAAAACTGGTTTGCTGTGTAAAGGTCTTTTTAAATTAAAATGTTATGTTCTGTAAAAAGAATTCATTGACATCTTAAATGGATAGTTCACCCAAAAATGAAAATTCTGTCATCATTTACTCTCCCTCAAGGTGTTCCAAACCTGTATGATTTCCTTTCTTCTGCTAAACACAAAAGAAGATATTTTAAAGAAGGTTGGTAATTAAAGAGTTGCTGGTCCCCATTGACATCCATAGTATTATTTATTTTTTTCTACTATGTAAGTCAATGGGGTCCATCAGTCGTTTGGTTACCGACTTTCTTCAAAATATCTTCTTTTGTGTTCAGCAGAAGAAAGAAAGTCATACAGGTTTGGAACAACTTGAGGGAGAGAAATGATGACAGAATTTTCATTTTTGGGTGAACTATTCCTTTAAAGGTTTTCTTAAAAGTTTAGTTACTATACCTTCAAATGATATCACATATGAATTATTCTTCCTAAAACACCAATTAAAACAGTGTTGTTTTGTGAAAAGAGACTAAGAGATTAATGTGTAATGTGTTTTCACACTACAGACACAGAACATCTACTACTACAGAACTAGTACTTCAGAAAGTTAAAGTTGTATTTAACTAACCCACATTTCCCCTCACTCATGCTGCTCCAGAATCAGTTGCGTCTTTGAGATTATTGAAGTGAATGTGATTTGATTTCAGTCTCAAGCTGAGCACACAGAGCGTCAGATTAAACAGCAGTTTGAGAAGCTTCATCAGTTTCTCAGAGATGAAGAAGAAGCTACAATCACTGCACTGAGGGAGGA
>FLSR01001238.1:0-27431 GCA_900092035.1 Leuciscus waleckii
CTTTAGATCATTTATATACAGTAAAAAGAAAAGTGGACCCAAAATGCTCCCTTGAGGTACCCCACAGTCCATGCCTTTTGGTTGAGACATTTTCCCCCCAATGTCCACTACTTGCGTTCTATTCTCCAGATAGGAGCCCACCCATTTCTGTGCTAATTCACTAAAACCCATGGCTTTCAATTTATACATTAAAACGCCATGGTCGACTGTATCAAAAGCTTTTTGTAAGTCTAACATGACCATGCCACAGAAGTTTCCATTATCTACCTCCTTTTTTATATAGTCCGTTAAAAACAATAAACAGGAATCCGTAGAATGTGATTTCCGAAAGCCAGACTGAAACTCATAAAGTAGGTTTGATTGGTTTCTATTAACTCGTGTTCAACCCAACATGAATGTGTGATATAAAAACAAATCTGTCTGATTTTGACATATGATTTGTCTGTTCAGAGCACTGCAAAAACACTCTCTGACAATATACATAGCAGCGCTGTGCAACTTTCTCTTTCTGACACTGCTTATTATGGTGAAGATAAAACGTCAAACAGTATTTTCATGTTTTCTAACAGCAGTTCATGTTTTTGTATTTGCTCTGGTGCTTATCAAGAATACAGAGACGAGAAGCTTCCAGATTCTTCCTCTGTCAATGTTAGAAAGGTGTTGGAAATGATGTGATTGCTTAAAGATTACATGTCAAGTATGTGCCATCTAGAGTTTCATGACCAAACTAGTGATTTATATCACAAATCACATTCATGATATTAAAATAGATCATAATCGTGCACAGCAGTTGTTGACCAGATATGATGGGATTAAAATGATTATTGAACTCATCAGTGATCTTGACTTTGAGCTTCACTTTTCATTTCACATTTGTCTCTCATTTGAAATCTCACTTGATTTAATATTTCTTTTAGACCTGATGGACAAGAAAGGAAAAAACAGAAGCCAAAAAATCTGTCTCCTGCCCTCAGTGTAAAAAACGCTTCACATGAAAATCAAGTCTGAAGATTCACACGAGATTACACTGGGAAGAAGCGGCTCAGGCTTTCACTCTGAAATCACATCTTCTCATTCTGAAGAAAGACCATTTAACTGTGATCAGTGCGGTAAAACGTTTCATTGAGCATCAGTCCTGAAGAAACACTTGAAGATTCACACAAAGGAGAATATTCATTCGTAATATTACAGCAGAAAAGACACGGCGGTGTGTGTTTCAGTGCAGGAAGGTCTTTACTGCAGATGATAGAAAGAGGTGAACTGAAAGAGCACCAGCAAATTCACCCTGGAAAAACCTTTGGAGGCAAAGTTCAGGAGCTGAAGAAGAGGCCTTAACACTTTTAATAGAGACATGAATCTGACATCAATTTTTAACTCGTTCTTCATTGTTTTTCATTACAACATCTAGTTTCTCTTCCACGCAAGATAAACTTTCATGTATCTTTGAAACTGGACTCTTTTCTTCTCTTCTTCTCTTGAGATGCTTTGGCTCTTATAAGTCAGTAAAGAGAGAGATCTGTCTACTGTAATTCGCTTTCACTTTTTCTTAATGTTTGTATTTGCTTCATGTAATATTGATTAAACTCTTTACTCATTTTATCATCATCTCATTGTTATTTTCCTTTTTTTAATTTTCTGCTGATTCTGCTTGAATTAAGAGCAATTTCTTCATTTTAGTTCTGAAATTCATGAAGTATCCGGATATGAATGCTTTTTGAGCTTACTGTGTTTTAAACTTCTCAACAGAGCTTTTAAATGCTTAACTAAATTAAATTTCACTGCACACATGACTGACATTGAATGAGATTGCTGTCTGTCTACATTATTAAGTTTCACCCTTGATATCCAGGATCATATACATTTCAAAGAGTTTGTTTGAGTCAGTTTGATGTTTCATTCACACCATCAGGCTTCATGAAGTCAGAACAATTGTCCATTCACCCGCAGCAGTGTTTAATAATAACTTTAATTTATATAGAGCCTTTCACAGAACCCAAGGACGCTTAACAAACAACAAGAGAAGGGAGAGGAGGATAAGAGGAGGGGTGTGAAGCCAGGGGAGCTCGGAAATTATGCTCTCAATGAGTTCAGTGATTTAGGCCATTAATGATTATGTTTAAACATAACCAACACCATCAGCTCACCTTTTCTCTTTGTTCATCTGGCTGTTATAACTGAATTGCAACAACCAAACAAATCCTAAAGTTAATAAAGTAAGGGTCAAGAGCCCAACTAAAGTAAACACGGATCACCATAATGGTGACAATTTTACATAAATTTTCTCCTCCAGTGATTCTTCTTGTTAATATCAGGTGTCTTCAATAATGTTCAATCATCACTCAATTAATCACTTAATTATCTCATTAACTTTAACACTGCTTCAGTGTTACTTATAACACTCTGAGTGTGGACTCATATAAACACTGATCTTAGTTTAGGAGTTGTCATTTTTCTTTACTAAGAGTAGGTCTGAAAGGCGTTGTGAATAACTTTTAAGAGAAAACTCCTAGCTAAAATCTTTTAGTGCGATTTAGGAGTACTCCTAGTGGTAAGATAAAATGCTTTGTGAATACGGCCCCTGAATTGTAATATTTCTTTCTTTAACAGCCGTCCATTGAATCATGTTTGAATCTCTTTGTATATCTGTATGATCTCTGTTACTGCATTCAAGTCTTTAAATTGCAGTTTATTCATTGGCTGAGAATCAAACCCGAAGACTTCAGCATTGCTATGTTATCTATGTTATGTTAATTAAGTTAATATAATATTTCTGTAAATTCTGTATATCTGATATGATCCAGCAGGTGGCGTGTGATTTATGTGAAAACTCCCTGCATCAGGTGTGTGTGCGCGTGTGCGTGTGCGTGTCGCGCATGCGCACTGCTGCCCTCTCGGGTTTTGCGCTCCTACCACAACCTGAAAGGAAATGTATCTTATCGGACTTCAGGCTCGTGCAGCAGGAGTGTGTTTGTGTTTGTAGATTGTTTTGTTTTCAGACGTGTTGTGATGAAGTGTTTCTTTAGAAGTATGTTATGAATTCATCTGTCGGATAACTCGGATTTACAGCGCAAGTTTTTGGATCTGTAGGCTATGTTTATTTACTTCAGTTTGATCTAATCACCGTTAACCCGGAGCAATCGACACTGAAAACAGAAACGCGAATCCTGAACGTGTTTGATCTCTGATGGAGTTGTTTACTTCTATAAAAAAGTTTTTGCAGATGTGTGAAGGGACCGGAGCTGGAATGTAAACCCGAGACCGGTGAACAGAGACATGATTCCTCTTTTGATCGGTGTCTCTATTTCTGTTTGAAGAGCGCGTCCCTCAATGATGCTTACCCGGACAGACTGAAGTAAAGAAGTGTGTTTCCCGGTCATGTGTTCAGTGAGAGCTCTCCAGGACTGGTGTCGAGATGTTTGTGAAGGTTATTCTGATGTTCAGATCACAGATATGAGCTCCTCATTCAGAGATGGACTGGCTTTCTGTGCGATCATCCATAAACACAGACCCGAGATACTGTAAGAAGCATGAGTTTAATATGATCTACTGTAAAAGATGAGTTTAATGTGATCCACTGTAAGAATTATGAGTGTAATATGATCTGATCTACTGTAAGAATCAAAGCCAAGTCATGATGTTTAATATAAGAATCATGAGTTAATATGATCTAGCCTACTGTAAGAATCACAAGTTTAAGATTATCTACTGTAAGAATAATGAGTTTAATATGATCTGTAAGAACTGTAAGAATCAACACAGAGTCCTGAGTTTAATATAAGAATCATGAGTTTAATATGATCCACTCTGTAAGAATCAACCGATTCATTGAGTCGCGACTTTTTAATATGATAATTCATGATCATCTGTAGACAATAAATTAGCCAGTTAATGAAGATATTGGACAAAACTAGTTCAAGATATTATTAAATGAACAATACATGCATTAAATTATAATGGTAGGCTATTCTATACGGTAGTTGTTCAGTGCCATGGTATAATCTGATAATAATAATATAAGGGCTTTCATGAATATGTGAACTGTATGTGTACCATGTTATTCTATGGTAAATTGGAAAAAAAATAATTTGACCCCCCCCCCCTCCAAAAAAAAATCCCAGTTTGAAAACTCTTGCTCTAGATTATTTAAATGCACATATCATCTGTATTATGTTGTTTAGAAACATCTTGTGTGTTTCTTCTCATATCCACATGTGTTCTGTGTGTATCTGATGGGTCTTCAGCTTCTGTTTGTTTCTCTCTGCAGAGATTTACACTCTCTATCCAAACACAACGTCTGCGAGAACATGCGTCTGGTGAGTTTCTGTAGAGATCAGCTGGACTTTAGATTCTGTAGCTGAAGATGTTGAAGATTCACATGTGAGATGATGGAGGAATCTGTTGAGAGAAAGACTCGGAAGAGATTTATTTATCCGAATTGACAATAAACCACCTCAGATCTCAGGTTTTTGCTCCATAGAAGCTCACTGTACTTACTGTACGTGTGATTACTGAACTTGTGATGAATGTTCTGGTTGAGTTTGTCCCTCTCATATCCTTTAGTTCTCTTCATCTTAGGCTTTGAGGTTGCGGAGCGTGAGCTGGGAATTCCTGCTCTGCTGGATCCGGATGAGCTGATGTGTGTGGAAGAGCCGGATCTTCTGTCCATCATCACTTACGTCTCACAGCTCTACTGTGTCTTTAATGGAAAACCTCTGGGTACGGATCATGAGAAACTGTAAACTAATGAAGGTCTCACATGTTCATCATGATTCAGTAGAGCTGAAATTGACTGATAATCTCTGGATCTGATCAGATAGTCAGAAGATTCCTGTGAAGGCTGAACTTAGCAGAACCAGAAGACAAGAACAGACTCGCACTCAGGTATCTGTCTGTCTCTCTGTATGTCCCTCTGTCTGCCTGTCCTTCTGTCTGTCGTTCTGTCTGTCTGTCTTTCCCTCTGTCTGTCCCTCTGTCTGTCTTTCTGTCTGTCTCTCTCTCTGTCTGTCCATCTGTCTGTTATTCATCTCTCTGTTCTCATTCTCTCAGTTCTCATCAGATGTGATCAGATCTTCAGATAAAAGTGTCTGTAGTGTCTGTCACACACGTGTTCATCTCATTCAGAGGGTTTTGGTGAAGGGACGTCTGTATCACCGCTCCTGCTTCAGGTAAAACACACACACACGCACACACACACACACATGTACACACACACACTCTCTCACTCACACACACTCACTCACTGATAGTCCTGATCGTCTCATGGTGTGTTTCAGATGCAGTCGCTGCCGTCGCTCTCTGCTGCCGATGTCTTTCACAGAAGACAATGAGACAGGTTTACTGCAGTGCAGTTATCACTGCAAACCTGTTCCTGAACACGACCAAACCACAGAGAGAGACAGAGACAGAAGAGAGATGAACAGAGACAGAAGTGAGACAGACGGAGACAGAAGTGAGACAGACAGAGACAGAAGTGAGACGGACGGAGACAGAAGTGAGACGGACGGAGACAGAAGTGAGACGGACGGAGACAGAAGTGAGACAGACGGAGACAGAAGTGAGACGAACAGAGACAGAAGTGAGACAGATGGAGACAGAAGTGAGACAGACGAAGACAGAATTGAGACGAACAGAGACAGAAGAGAGATGAACAGAGACAGAAGTGAGACAGACGGAGACAGAAGTGAGACGGATGGAGACGTGATGAGTGAAATACATCTCTCCACCTCATCAGAAATTGACATACAAGAACCTCCCAAACCTGCTGCCAGAAAGAGGGTGGAGCCTCAGCAACCTGCTTGCCCCGCCCCCAGATCACAGGACCATCACCCTGACAACGGTTAGAATCTTCTCTCCCGTGTTACTATATAAAGTTACTATTGTTAACATCATAAACAACAGTTCCAGCTCTACATTCTGATTGGATGAGCCAAAGCAACTTACTCATTTCCAGTAGCTGTTCGTAATGATTATTGATTAATGCATTTATTTGAATTCAGAATGGGAAAACATGTTTTTTGTTCAGTCCCATTTACTCTCAGCATGCACTGGGGAATGACTCATTAATAATGTTGTATTGTGTGACTTTTTGCCTGTAGCGATCAGCAGAGTTTGTTCTTCTTTTTTGCGTGTGTTCATGTGAATAGGACAGAAAACATGAAACACTTAATATTAAATAATTTAAAACTATATAATTAAATATTTGCATAGGACCATTTTTAGGTTGATATCACTTCATAGTAACTAAAACAATCTTATTTAATCATATTATTGTTGCAGTGACAACAGATTGATTTTATAGTTTCTTTTATTCATGTGGTTTAATATTATTTGCATCTTGTTTTACATTTACATTTAATCATTTAGCAGACGCTTTTATCCAAAGCGACTTACACATGAGGAGAACAATAGAAGCAAACAGATCAGCAAGAGGGCAACAGTTACAAGTCTGTAACAGGTCTCGGTTATTCTAGCACAGTACACATAGCAAGGTGTTTGTTTTTTTTCAGATAGACAAATAGAATAGAAAAGGTAAGTGCTAGTACTAATTGGTCATGTGCTGACGAAAAAGATGTGTCAGCTGCTCTAATTGAGTTGGGCCGGTCATTCCACCAGCTGGGAACAGTCCAGGAAAAGGTCAGTGAGAGTGATTTATCTTTGGGATAATGGCACCTCGAGGCGTCGTTCACTTGCAGAACGCAAGCTTCTGGAGGGCGCATAATTCCGAACTAGCGAGTTTAGGTATATTGGTGCAGAGCCAGTGGTTGTCTTGTAGGCAAACATTAGTGCCTTGAATGTGATGCGAGCGGCTATTGGCAGGCAGTGCGAACTGATGAAGAGAGGTGTGGTGTGCGTCTCTTTGATTTGTTGAAGACCACCCATGCTGCTGGATCAGTTGCAAAGACTTAATAGTACATGCCGGAAGGCCAGCTAAGAGAGCATTACAATAGTCCAGTCTGGAGAGAACAAGAGCTTGGACAAGGAGTTGTGTAGCATGCTCTGATAGGAAGGCTCTAATCTTCCTAATGTTGTATGAAGCAAATCTGCAGGACTGGGCCATTGTGGTAATATGCTCTCCGAAGCTTAACTGATCTTCAATCACAACTTCAAGATTCCTGGCTGTCCTGGAAAGAGTTATAGTTGACAAACCTAGCTTTATAGAGAAGTTGTGGTGAAGTGTTGGGCTGGCTAAGACCATAAGCAGCTCTGTCTTCACAAGGTTGAGTTCAAGGTGATGGTTCTTCATCCAGCAATAAATGTCTGTCAGACAGGATGCAATGCGAACAGGTACCGTTGGATCATCAGCCTGGAATGAGAGGTAGAGTTGTGTTTCATCAGCATAGCAGTGATAGGAAAAGCCATGTTTCTGAATGACATAGTAATAACATGTAGATGGAGAAGAGAAGTGGTCCCAGCACTGAGCCCTGAGGAACCCCAGTAGCCATAAGTTGTGTCTTAGAGACTCGCCCCCCAAGACACCCTGAAGGATATACCTGAGAGGTAAGACTTGAACCCTTGTAGTGCAGTTCCTGATACACCCATCTTCATGAGGGTTGACAGGAGGATCTGGTGGTTAACTGTGTTAAAGGCAGCAGACAGATCCAGCAGGATGAGTACTGAGGATCTAGAAGCTGCTCTTGCCAGTCTCAGAGCTTCAGTAACCGAGAGCAGGGCCGTCTCAGTTGAGAGGCCACTTTTGAAACGTGACTGATTGTTGTCCAGGATGTTGCTCTGTGCGAGAGAGTTGATTAACACAACTCGCTCAAGTGTCTTTGCAATGAATGGATCTGTACACAGGTCTGTAGTTTTCTAAAAGTGCTAGATTTAGAGTGGGTTTCTTAAGTAGTGGGGTTTTCCAAACTTGCTTAAATTTTGTGGTAAAGGTACCAGTGTGAAGATAAGTGTTAATGATGTAAGTAAGTGCAGGTATAATTGAAGGAGAAATGGCCTGAAGGAGGTGAGTGGGGATAGGATCAAGCGGACGGGTAGTAGGATGATTGGAAAGGATAAGTTTGGAAATGTCTGCCTCCGAAAGTGGAGTGAGGGAGAAGAAAGAGTTTGTATTTGTTATGATGTTTTTGTTAGTTTGTGGTGTGGAGAATTGGCCGCTGTTAGAGGGGAGCAAAGAGTGTCAGTAGTAGAGTGTCACTGTTATGAAAGCAAATGACGATTTTTGCGTCATCGGAGAATTTTTTCCAGACAAAAAATACAAAAATCTCTCGTCTCAGGGGATATGAGGGTGGAAAGCATGGTAATTCGAAAATACTACAGGTTTTCTACTAATACAAAGCTTAATGCTAAATCCTGAAGTATCCCTTTAAGGATGAGATGACTCCATATTTAATATACACAGACTTTGTGGCTCAGATAAGGTCCAGTTCTGGTTTATTTCTTTGCTCTTGGCTGACATGTGGCATTGCTATGGCCTGCTTGTGGCTCAGATCTGGCAAACAGGAGCGGTCCATCCAAGTGCCATCATTCCACCTGCATGTGGCCAGATCCGCATTCCACATGTGCCAGATGTGGGCCGAATCTGGGCCATCACAATGTTGCGAGACAATAGGCAAGAGGGAGAGAGTGAGCGTAGGTTACACCGAAAGGTGACCTGCGGAATAGTGCGTGTTGTCGTGTAAGAAATCATTTTGGGGTTAATTTTTTAATGTCTCGTTTTAATAAACACTTACAAAACAAAACTCAAATTAAATTTTGATAGATTTTCTCATTGTAGAGTTATTTATATAACTTTAATATGTATAACAGTTTTATATATTTCATCTTAAATAGGTAATTATTACAGTGATGGTTTAGCTTGAGGTTTTAAACTATCAGTGGAAATGCATGTTTCATTGTGTCTCATGTGTTTGTCTTGTCCTCGTCTCAGTATCGTCTCAGCGAGGCGTCCGTAAGGATCATCCCTGGATGAAGCTTGTTGATCCGGGTCCCTGGTATCGTCTTCCTCCGACTCAGTCCGCTCACTCCCGCCACTGCCCCGCGACCTTTAACCCCTTCCTGGAGGACGATGAGGACAAGTCCAAGGATGAAGAGGTACTGAATGAAGTTCAGAATCAGCCGTTCATCATGTGACCTGCTGATCCTCATAAAACTGCATTAAAAAGTCTGTTTATCCTCAATTCTAGAAGATTCAACATTCACTTTCTCAGTTATAGAGAATAAACCTTGCAATGAAATGTAAACCTGCTCAGCTACTTAGATTGTGCGTTAAATAAGTTAGATAGTATGTATGTAAGTAATGGTAAGATAATTCAAATAAAATTAATAGTTATAAACAAAATAGCATTACAATTACTAAGGATAAAAACAGAAGGAAGAACTAGACTGTAAACCTGAGGTAGTTTCTGAAGAGCTGACACAAACCAGCAGGTTTATTTGACCAGCACTGGCTCTTCTCTTGCTGAAGCTGGTTTATATTTAGACTCTAGTTTAGACGAGTCTTGTGTTCTGTGAATAGACCTGCTGGTGTTAGCAGAGACGCTCAGTCTCAGGTTATCTGAGAACACACTGGTTCTGAATCACTACAGACACTCCGAGATCCAGAAGAGACTCGACTTAACAAATAATTTGCTCTTAAGAAGAAAGTGTCTCAAATTCTGTTAGCTTTATCAAGGAAATTGTGTCTCAAACTTCCCCTAATTTTCTGTCCAATCATGTTGAGATCAGAGCTGAGTCAGACCAAGAACCAGGATCTCCATTTCAATGATCTGAAACAGAGAACATGATGCAGCATTAACTTCCCTTTCAGAGTCATGTTATTTCTGTAATGAATTGTGTGTGAGCTGAATCATGTGATCAGACGTCTGACGCTCAGACTGAAGAGTCACAGATTGTGGTTGTGGGTTGTTGTTTTTGTCTTTGCAATCTCTTGAGATGTGTGTGTGTGTTTACATTAGATTGTCTCTGTTTTTCTCTTTATCAAGCAAAACCCTTTAAGTTTCGAAACCTCAGTTGCACACAAACCACAAACCTCATCTTCAGTTCCCAGCATGCATCAGGCTGCAGCTTCTGCCCACGGTTTCCCGCTCATCAAGAGGAAGGTGAGACAGAAACTGTGTTTGTTTTGCTGTTGGAGTAAATGATGTTTCATACTGACGATTAGAGACCTTCACTTCAAACTACAAACTCACAGTACAAGACAGAGAAAGAAGAGAAAGACTTTAGTTCAGCATTTCTTTTGTGGTTTCAGTTTGCAAACTAATTATGTTTTATTTAATAACCAGATTTGTATTATATGCATGTATATTATTTTATTATTTTATTTATTAATAATGTACAAATCTAACACAGGATCACAAATACAATATTCCATCTGCTCCAATGTCAAGTCACCTTTATTAATGATTGTTTCAAAGCAGCTTTACAGTGATAACAGGAAAATAATTCAGTGATGCAAACAGAGTTCAATACGGCTGTACAGCAGCTCTTAAAGAAAATAGTGTCATTGTTCAGCTGAAGTCAGTTCAGTGTTGATTCAGTGCCGTTGTAAAGATCATTAATCATTTAATCTATAAAGCAGTTCTACAGAAAACAGTGATGTCATCGTCGGCTCAGTTCAGTTCTCATCCAATAGTGCAGTCAGATCAATAATATTGTTGAATATTAACTGTCCCCATCAAAGCAAGACAGAAATTCCTGATAAGAATGCAGACAAACATACAGCAAAAGCTACTATAGAGGAGTGGAGCTGGAGAGAGAGATGAGGAGACGAACGGATGGTGAGAAACACCTGAACCTCCTCACACAACAACACATGCTAATGCTAATGCTAACAGACAAACATACAGCAACAGCTACTATAGAGGA
Source organism: Leuciscus waleckii (assembly GCA_900092035.1). NCBI lineage: Eukaryota > Metazoa > Chordata > Actinopteri > Cypriniformes > Leuciscidae > Leuciscus > Leuciscus waleckii. Next base: position 10,816 of record FLSR01001238.1, read on the forward strand.
GTGGAGCTGGAAAGAGAGATGAGGAGATGAACGGATGGTGAGAAACACCTGAACCTCCTTACACAACAGCACATGCTAATGCTAATGCTAACAGGCAAACATACAGTAACAGCTATTATAGAGGAGAAGAGCTGGAGAGAGAGATGAGGAGCCGCCAAACTGATGAGAAACACCTGAACCTCCATATACAACAACAGACACACTAAAGCTAATAGACAAACATAAGACCCTTTCACACGTTGCGTTGATCCCGCGAAATTGCCATAAATTGCTAGAGTGCCTTCTGCGTGAACGCAAACATGTCCCAGGATTGATGCCAGGATGGGGACCTAGTAACATTGGCGGGATAAGTCCCGGAACGCGCCCTGTGTGAACAAAAGCCAGGACCAATGCCATAAGGGGTATTGTGTTGCTCTTAGAAGAAAGTTTGTGTTTGTCATCAACAAAGAAAGAACGAAATGTCTGCAAACTAGAATGAAGCCGAGACCAGGAGCTCCTTACTATCCGCGCTGAAGCTGAGAGCGTTCACCAGCTTTGTGGAACGGTACGCGATGCATTAGTGTACGACCGAATCCGGAAAGAAATGCTCAAGTGTGGTTTCTCGAGATGAAAGCGCAGACATTAGTAAATTGCGTAAAAAAAATCCACCAAGTGCACGACTACAATGGCCTTTCTATAACACATCCTGATGTCACGTGTCTTTAAGGAATCTTTATGGGATGTGTGTGAACGCACTCACATATTCCGGAAAATCACTGGCAGTGTGAATGAACCAAAATCAAACGATCCCGGGACACATTATCTGTGTATTTTCCGGATCTCTGTGTGAAGGGGGCTATATAGCAACAGTTATTATAGAGGAGGGGAGAGAAGCTGGATCAGTAGTTGTCTTGCAGTAATTGTGTTTGCATCCCCATACAAATCATGTATCAATTCATTTGGCAATGGAGTTTAAAGTCATGGACTCTTGATGTGGAAGCGACTAATGAACACGACTCAAATAAACACTGAGGAGTTCATTAGTGGATCTTTCTGATGTGTCACTGCTAGTCTTCAATAATCATCAGATCAGCAGGACTGAAGCTTGTGTGTTTGGAGTCAGAGGCGCCTTTGTTTATGAATGATGTGTTTGTTTCAGAGAATCTTCTAGTCGACTGGTTCATTCTGATTCATAAGAAGAACATGTTAGTGCGCAGAGATGCCGAGCTGGTGTATATGTGAGTACACACACAAGGAAGGTTTTTTGTGAGGCCAAATTTTGCAACTTGATGTCAAAACAATAACATGAATACACATCATGTTGACAAGAATTGTGTGTGTGTGTGTGTGTGTGTGTGTGTGTGTATGTGTGTGTGTTTTCTCTTGTAGTGTCCCCCTTGTCGCAGTCTAACCCGAGTGTTGGTGGAAACATACCGGAAAGTGAAAGAATCAGGGCATAAATTTGAGATTGTTTTTGTCAGTGCTGATAGGTAAGAAACACACATTTAAAAAATACTTTTTATTTTATTTTTTTCATTACAAATTATATTAGTAGCATAATAATTTCAGTGGATTCATTTAATGTCACACTATTTTTTTATTTTATTTTATTTTTTTAAATCCTACATTTCTAAATTTCCAGGCCTAAATTCATTTTAAATCTCTGTTTTTCAATGTGACCTTAGACTTTTGCACTTTTTAAATAAACGCTTTATATATTTTTTATATATACGCTTGCACAAGGGATGTTCCGATAAATGGCCAATATTAAAATCCTATACTATTTTGTCTTAATAAATAAAAAGTAAAATCATTTTCAATGCTTCAAGTAAATTAAGGCTTCATAACATTATGTACAGTATAAAAAAAATGGATATTCATTTTGAAATTTGTTAAAGATTACATTTAACGGTGTAATTAAATTATCAAGTGTTAAATATTAACTTCAAGGGTGCTTTACATGTTGGCAAAGGAAATCTAAATGTATAACAGAGATGAGTAGCAGATCGCGAGCTGAGTGACGCTTTTAAGAACGCGCTGTACCATTTGCATGTAGGAGTCGCACATGGCAAGTAGAAACTTTGCGTACTTAATATTGAGAAAAGCCTAATGTCGGCGCTTGTCTTCTTGTGACAAACATGTCGAGGAGCAAGAACAAGATCTGCTGTATATGTCATCCATTGTAGTTTACTATGTTCTTCTTCGTGCGAAAATGACGTCGATCGAAACACCACGCCTATCAAGTAAGGGTACTGTTGGCAGTGGAAACGCTAGCCAGATCATGGTTAACAGACCCGAACCGTACCGTACTGTACCGTACCGTACTGTACTGCTCAGTGGAAACGAGCCATTAGTTTGCAGACTTTTTCAGTTCCCGTTCCTCGTGTGTGTCTTGTTAGTCTATTAGTCCTTGTGTATTTAAGCCCTTGTGTTTCCCGTGTTCATTGTCAGGGTTTGTCCTTCTATGGATTTCATGTTGGTGTGCTCAGTTTAGTTTCTCTTGTTTCTCTGTTTCCTTGTTCTTTTATTAATTAAATAAATCTACACTTGCATCCACAAATATGTATCCAGCAGTTCATATTTTGTCTTTAGACAAAGTGATTTGACTGATGACGAATACAGTTTTCAGTTTTGTAAAACTAGCTGTTTCTCTGGACTAGCATGACTTGATGTTGCACAACTTGTACTGGATGGACACCAACAAGGATGTTGCCCATTACTGTAGTGGTCATCTCTCACAGACTGCTGCCACCAGGCCCTCGTTATTGACCATCCATCAGTTCCCTTGCCAGAAGAGCCACCCAGTACTTCTCATAAACTCAATGGACTCTGAGTTCCTAAGTCAGTGGTCCCAGTTTCCCTAGCCTGGTTTTACCAAGTCCAATGGTCCAACGGCCCGTTCTCACAAGTCCAGTTGTCCAGTGGCCCCAAGTCCAGTGGTCTGGTTGTTCCAATTCTGGTCCAAGTCCAGTGGTCCCATATCCAATGGTCCCAAGTCCAGTGGTCTGGTTGTCCCACAATCAACCCCATGTCTGGTTGTCCAAAGTCCAGTGGCCTGGTTTTGCCAAGTCCTGTGGTCCCATGCTAAGTTGTCCCAGTGTTTCCAAGTCCAGTGGTCCCATGTTTGGATGTTTCCGAGTCTCATGGTCCCAAGTCTGTTAGTCCCTCTGCTCTCTAGCCTGGCAGTCTCACCTTATTTTGATCAATGTATAATTTAACAAGATTTAACTACAAATGTAACTATAATGACAGAATAAACAAACAACAAAACGAAAGCAGCAGCCCCTCATGGACGACTGTGGCATATAAATATAATAAAACACAACGTAAATATTGTCATCACTCCTCCTTTCATCCTTCTGGTGTCGTCACACAAGCGTCGTTCATTAACATCGCTTCACCGGCCTCACTCCTAAAATAAATATATCTTGATTTATGAAAGTTTAGATATTTGTACTGGAATAAAGTAAAATTTTTCAGTGTATGAAATTATGTATAAAGTGTCTGTAGTTTCTATTTTCTGATGAACGTGTGTGTGATTGTCCAGAACAAGACTGGAGCTCTGATGACAGACAGCGGGAACATCAGCTCATGTCACACCTGCTGTCAATCATCCAGCAGAGGAATGACATCATCAGCAGCCTGGATCTGGACAGACTGAGGTCAGAGGTCACCTGACCCCAGCAGTGTGAGGTCACATGATAATGATGTGTTATTGATGGCTGTGTTGTGTTCTTCATCAGGGAAGAGGAAGAGGACATGATGATGTCTGCTATGATCCAGAGGACAGGTGAGAAACGATCCTCTTTCGCTCTCACTTATTCACTTCATCACATTTACTTGAAGACTTTCTCTCTCTCTAGACTCCTGGCACAGACGACAAACAGCTGGAAAAATTCAACAGGAAGTTTAAAGGCCTTCAGATGTTCAAGACGTCCAGCTGTAAAACTAAAAACAGCAGCAGAAAGAAAAGCAGCTGAAGGAGAGAAAGAGACTGTAGATCAGGGGTCTCAAACTCAGATCCTGGAGGGCCACTGTCCTCAAACCACAATCAAGCACACCTGAAACAGCGGATCAAGGTATTCAGGATTATAAGACAGTTCCCTGTTAACTCTGCAGGATGTTGGTCCTCCAGGAGCTGAATTTCACACATGTGCGGTAGATGCTTATTAAATAATGCAAAGCAGCATTTCCCAATGGAAAGGAAAGGAAATGGAAATGGAAAGGCAACATTTTTGAAAGGGTGATTTAGGAGGTTTGTTTAAGATGAGATTACACCAAAGATTCATGATATGTGGAGCTGAATACCTGCAAAAAATAGGGTCCAAAACTGTGTTGACACCAGAAATCATCCGTCAAAGCGAGCAATCTGGGCTGCGTTTCCCAAAAGCATTGTAAGCCTAGGTTGATCATAGAACAATTGCCACCAATGGTATCTACGATCAAATAAAGCTTGAGTGATAAAATGTAATTTAAGCGTCGTTCAGGCAGACCACTGATCGCTAAACAATATCAGCTGATGCTCAGCTGATTTATTACTCCACCTATTCTAATCAACTATAGTATTTAAGCTCTTTCAACGAATGCTCTGCAGTCTGTGCACAGACATTTACACCCACCTCCACCCCTTCACCTCCTAGCATCTTCACAATAGAGCTGCCGATTCTCTGTAGAAACTCTATGTACGTAATCATTGTATCTCCTTCTGTAAACATATGCTAAGAAACATTTGGTTATTAAAAGGCGTGGGGGATTTGTGTCTCAAGGATGGATCTCAAGCTGTCTAGTATGGCAGCTCGAGCACCTTAAAGGAGAACTCCGGAATGACACATCAAGGATGTTAAGAGGCTAAAAGCAGGTTTAAAACTTGCCCCGCTGAAGTCAAAGGGTGCAAATTTTAAAAGAGGATAACACGGTGTAGGCAACACCGATTTTTGTCGTTCTTCTCTGTACTGACAGCACTCCAAATTTACAAAAAAAATTAGCTCAATGTTAAAATTGACCGGAGTTCTCCTTTAAGAGCCTAAGCCTCTCGCCAAATCTAAAGATTGTCAATAAGTTTAATTCTTAAAGTGGTCCTGACTGAACAATTGCCATATGTCAGAACTAGAATGAAGCTTATGTTTACTGTCATTGACTCTACGAATCCAATGTAGACAGGGTGTAAAACCTGCCAGTTAACACCAATGCGACAAGATGGTGTATCGTTTCTATAACAGTGACTTGGTGAAACAATAACATCCTTGAACATCAGAAAAGAGTGATGGCTTCACAATAGAGCAGCCGATTCTCTATAGAAACTCTATGTACGTAATCATTGTATCTCCTTCTGTAAACATATGCTAAGAAACATTTGGTTATTAAAAGGCTTGGGGGATTTGTGTCTCAAGGATGTATCTCAAGCTGTCTAGTATGGCAGCTTGAGCACCTTAAGAGCCTAAGCCTCCCGCCAAATCTAAAGATTGTCAATAAGTTTAATTCTTAAAGTGGTCCTGACTGAACTTAGGCTTACAATGCTTTTGGGAAACGCAGCCCTGGATCCATTTGTCTTGTCATTGAAAGTTGCATAATTGCCATATGTCAGAACTAGAATGAAGCTTATGTTTACTGTCAGTGACTCTACGAATCCAATGTAGACAGGGTGTAAAACCTGCCAGTTAACACCAATGCGACAAGATGGTGTATCGTTTCTATAACAGTGACTTGGTGAAACAATAACATCCTTGAACATCAGAAAAGAGTGATGTTCCAGGAGGGAAAAAAAGCAAGATCCGCTCAAGGACAACATCACAAACACATCATATGGAGGTGGAGATGTAAGCTTTTACAAATTCCTCTAGGTTTAAATGTCGTGGACATTGTACATTTTCTTTTCTTTTTTTCTTTTATTTAGAGATTTATAGTTCGTACATATATAATGTATTTAAATTATTATAATAACTCTTTTTTTTCATTGGTGTTTAAGGTAAGGAAGGACTGCAAAGTAAGCTTTTAATTGGATGGTTTAACCTTTACTCAATACATATGACAATAAATGTGCTTTGTTTAACTTAATTTGACTGTACCAAACTTGTTGGACTTCCTGTGAAAGCATTCTCTATATCAAAACTGATATCACTTTAGGATAAATCCTTTTGTTTTTTTACATGTTGTTATTTTCCACTGGAGTAATAAGAATGCTTCTTGTTTTCTCATTGCCTGCTCTTTGTGATAAACTACCTAATTAAAGTTTGAATGTCAGACTTATAACTGGTGCATTTAACACTCATTAATATAATTTTAGTATAGTTTTTATCCACAATTTTTTTTTTTTTTTACTAGAAAATATTAACCTTATTTTTCTGGTTTCTATGAAGTAGCTTTGAGACAATCTTGTGAAGTGCTATATAAATAAATGTGGCTTTAACTTTGGACAGTTAGAATATTATTATTAGTTTTCCAAATGCAATCGAATCAAAAGCATATTTGGCTTTCAATGACATTTATTTAAACAGTGTTGACACCACAGACTTCCACTATCCCACAATGCACTGGATGCAGAACTCGATCATGTAAATTAATTTTTAGCCTCACATAAGTGTATTTCATGTCTCTTTTTTTTTTCCAGAATATAAATGAATGTTTAATTAATTTATATTCTGATTAATACAAATATTCCACGCTTGCTGCACTAAATGTTTATTTCAGAAAGACACCAGAAAAGATGCACAAGTAGCGCTGTCCCGATGAAAACAATACAGAAATGAGCCTCAGTTTATGAGTATATGTGCAAAATAGAATGCAATACATTACATAATATATTTCCATTTATGGGAAACTAGTGCTTATATTTTTTTCAATATACTGCAATGTATGCACTGACCATGCATGGCTATAAATTAATACATTTAAATTATTTATGAAGACAAAAATAGCATTACATGTAAATTCACACAGTTTATCCTTAATGTGTATATATATTGCACATACATGTTCCCATATAAATGTGAATATATGTTCACACATGATTATTGAGCAGATCAAATCTGTTGCACAATCTGTGCATTGATGTTGGGTGCAATATGTGCTTAATTTGGCATACCCACAATAACTAAAACACTATGAATTTGTTCAGATTCTTATGGAGATGGATTCTGAAAGGCTCTTCCCTAAAATTATAGGACTTAAAACAGTGTAATGCTGTAATTTACATTTATTAACCCTTTCACGCATAGTGGTCACTACAGTGGACAGCTATTAAAAAAGCATTTTCTTGAATTTGCACGGGTTTTTATGGCAAAGTTGCACATCAATCTCTTCATTGGACCCTGGTGGATTACGACGGCAAACAATTTTTTTTCTGTGTATTAACTTGCACGGATTAATTGTTCACCACAAGACTAGTAATATGCGCTAACAAAGTAAATAGGGTCAATTTTGATTTCAGTTGGACTTTAATACCACTCAAATAGTCAAGGTCATTGTACATTTTCTTTTTTTCTTTTATTTAGACATTTATAGTTCTGTACATATATAATGTATATTCAATTATTATTATAACTTTTTTTCATTGGTGTTTAAGGTGAGAACTGCAAAGTAAGCTTTTAATTGGCTAGTTTAACCTTTACTCAATACATATGACAGTAAATGTGCTTTGTTTAACTTAATTTGACTGTAGCAAACCTGTTGGACTTCCTGTGAAAGCATCGAGACTCCATATCAAAACTGACATCGCTTTAGGATAAATCCTTTTGTTTTTTTACATGTTGTTATTTTCCACTGGAGTAATAAGAATGCTTCTTGTTTTCTCATTGTCTGATCTTTGTGATAAACTACCTAATTAAGTTTGAATGTCAGACTTTAACTGGTGCATTTAACACTCATTAATAGAATTTTAGTATAATGTTTATCCACTTTTTTTTAAATTTATTTATTTTTTTTACTAGAAAACATTAACCCTATTTTTTCTGGATTCTATGAAGTTGCTTTGAGACAATCTTGTAAAATGATATAAATAAATGTGGCTTTAACATTGGACAGTTAGAATATTATTATTAGTTTTCCAAATGCAATCGAATCAAAAGCATATTTGGCTTTCAATGACATTTATTTAAACAGTGTTGACACCACAGACTTCCACTGTCCCACAATGCACTGGATGCAGAACTCGATCATGTAAATTTTGATTACATTTTTAGCGTCACATAATTATAGGTGTATTTCATGTCTCTTTTTTTTTTCAGAATATAAATGAATGTTTAATTCATTTATATTCTGATTAATAAAAATATTCCACGCTTGCTGCACTAAATGTTTATTTCAGAAAGACACCAGAAAAGATGCACAAGTAGCGCTTTCCAATACAATACAAAAACAATACAGAAATGAGCCTCAGTATATGAGTATATGTGCAAAATATAATGCAATACATTACATAATATATTTCCATTTATGGGAAACTAGTGTTTATATTTGTTTCAATATACTGCAATGTATGCATTGACCATGCATGGCTATATATTAATACATTTAAATTATTTATGAAGACAAAAATAGCATTACATGTAATATTCACAGTTTTATCCTTTATTGTGTGTATATATTGCACATGCATGTTCCCATATAAATGTGAATATATGTTCACACATACATTAGTAATGATTATTGAGCAGATCAAATCTGTTGCACAATCTGTGCATTGATGTTGGGTGCAATATGTGCTTAATTTGGCATACCCACAATAACTAAAACACTACTATGAATTTGTTCAGATTCTTATGGAGATGGATTCTGAAAGGCTCTTCCCTAAAATTATAGGACTTAAAACAGTGTAATGCTGTAATTTATACAACTGTGGAAACCACTCAGATGCTCCCTCCAGTGCACCAGAGTATGGAGATTACCCTTATTAGCTGATAATCTGATTATGTTCAAGATTGACATGCACATTTCTATCATAGCCCTCCTCTGAGAAAGCGATATGTTTTTTTTCAATCTCATCTGAAATGATCAGTGTTGGGGGGTAACACATTACAAGTAACATGCATAACGCATTCAGATTACTTTTTGGATGTTACAAGTAAAGTAATGTGTTACAAGTAACATGCATTACCTAATCAGATTACTTTTTGATCTAACAAGTAATTAACTGAAGATCTCTGAAGATCTGAAGATCTCTTTGAAAAATTTGTAAAAAAAATTTAATAAAAATCAATTCGTGTTTTTCACGCCCTAAGAGCAATAAAAACGCATAGGAAAAAAAATCCTGACTGAGGTTATCATAATTCATGCATGAAAGGGTTAATTTAGCAAACACTTTTATCAAAAGCGACTTACAAATAGACTTCACAGTTCCTGTAAATAAAGAATGTGAACCTGTTTTTATTTGTAGTATTTCGTTTATCCACAGAGGGGCGCTGGAGAGTATTTGCATCTGCTCGTTTCATCGTCAAGTCAACCTCCTTTTTACTTTCGGTTTATAAATGTCAAGGTGAATGGAAAATGGCGCAGAATACAGGTAAGATTTGATCAACAAACAAATATGTAGGTTTTAGCTAAATGCTAAAAGTTTCTTAAAATATATCAGAATCCAATATAATTCTACTAAAGCAATGATTGTAGCCCTTAATCATAAAACCATTCGAGGTAACCAACTTGTTTACGATTGGCATATATCGACAAAAATAGCCTACTTAATACTTAAATACTTTTAATTTCTAGATATATTTTGTCAAATCAAAATACTTGTAGTCTATTCTATTTAGAAATATTAATGTCATTATAATTATTCGGCCTCTAGAGAATGTGCGTTGACCGAAAACACTGTTTTTACAAATTTTTAAGCATAAATTGGGCACAAAAATAAAACACTGGTCCATCGAACGTTATTTTTATGTAACTGTTGCATTAAAAGCGTAAATACATAAGGCTTGTTTTCTGATGTGCTCATCCGGGACGATTCCTCACGCCGCACGAGCATTTTTTAATTTCGCGCGGCTACGCGCACTACCACAGGATATCTTCAACTCCTGCACTACCAGAGGATATCTTCAACTCTGCGGCTGCTGGTAAGTGGTGTTTCATCCTCAGCGAAATGATTTTGATGTTTGTTTACCTATTATTAAAAACGACGTGAAGAGAGCATGCAGAGATGTTGTTTATTGCTGTTGAAGTAACGTTTGAGGGAGAAAAGTTTCACGGGTGTCGAGGGGTCTGGTCTTTTTATGTTATTTGATTAAAAACTATTCATACTTTAAACTATTATTAGTAAAATAAAATTAGTAAAATAGTAAAATAACAGGTCAACTCTAAACATCCCAAAAACAAGCTAATAAAAAATCACAACAAAAGCACAAATAAAAGCAAATAAATAAATTAGTAAGACCATTTGTTTGGTTTAATGTTTTTTAATTAAACAGTATTCAGTGCAGTAGCAGCATGTGTCTCTTTATTTCTACCAGTCTTCTCCATTTCAACGCCATTACAACTTCCATTACAACACACCCATTACCATATAGTGACCTCTAGTGGTTATCTCAGGTAACAACATAATCTGATATCAATACATCCCCCATTCTTTAAAGAAAACATTTAACAGTAAACAATGTTATTCTATGACATGTCTAACTTTGCATTCAGAATTAGATCTTAAAGGGGTGGTTCGGGATTTTTGACATCGGACCTCATTTTTAAGTCAGCCTGGTTGTTATTCATCAGTGGAGACATTTTTTTTTTTTTAATTATCCAGTCCTTATATTTGGATAGTTAGCCGATGCTAGGCTAGCGCCAGTCAATGGTATAGGTTAGCCAGCCATTAAAAACCGTTTTACACTCTCCACAGTGCCCGAAACGCAAATCAATTATAACACTAGACTATCGATGTATATGTCCGTTGAGAGAATAATGTTAGAAATCAAACTTACCTTTCATCTCAATGATCCCAAAGGAACTAGTTTCTCAGCAGCTGCGGAATTTTACTTTGCTCCCGTTAGTAATGCGGCAAAAAGTAAACACAGAACAGAAGCGAACTACAGTGTACCAGCGGCAGGTAAATACACTTGCGGCATGTGTGTACCGGCTCACTCGGTTACCTAGGTAATCAATATCACTCCGCTGCTGCTGGAGACAAGGCTTATGCGGATGTTAAACGCACTATTTACGCGTGGCTGGGAGCAGGTGTAGATTTCTTTTGTACCAACTAACATTTGGAAAATACGAACATTTTAATGAATCCGAAAATTTACGCCAGAACCACTTTACACACGATTTAAACAAAAATTCGTTTTGCTCGTGCTTCATGAATGAGACCCATTGTCTTTGTTCACCCAGACCAGAAGACTGTGTCTCCGCTCTCCTTTTACACTTTTCAACTCCTAAATGGCCTTCATGAATCCTGCTTAGTATGTCTGGCCTTAAGTTTTGTGGAATCACAATTCTGTTTTGTTTCAAAAGCATTCTATCCCTTATACTTAGATCATCCCTGACGGCACGATATTTTGAAGATTCACCTATTGGCCATCCATTATGCATGTTGTCAATAACAGCTTGCAGTTCAGCATCTTTGCTGGTTTCTTGTGCTATCAGCTTTGACTTTATATCTGATACAGGAAATGCAGTACGAACCATGTTCACATGTATCTCAACATCTTTTTCTGACGTACTCACACAATTTCCTATCGGAGCTCTTGAAAGCGTATCTGCCATCACCAGGTATTTGCCAGGCATGTACACCAAATCGAAATCATACCTTTGCAACTTCATCGTTAGTCTCTGAATTCTGGGTGTCGTCTCAGTCAGATTCTTCTTCACTATTGCAATCAATGGACGATGATCTGTTTCTACCATGAAAGTAGGAAGACCAAACTTTTCCATCCCAAAAACGCAAAAACGAATCAGTCATGGATCTACTCACATATGCTACTGGCTTCCAAACGTCATCATCAGCTTGCAACTATTATAGTGTTACGACCAGCTCGTTTCAGGCTTCAACACAAAAGAGGGATCAAGCAGAAACGTTTTACTCTTTGTACACCTTTTCTGCCAGTGGGACTTTTCATATCTAGAATGGCATTGATCGTTTCGCTGTCTGGCTATATTCCTTGACTTGATAGCTTATCTCCAAGAAACAAGTTCTTGCACACCAAACTGACATTTGTTTTTGTTGAGTTTCAATCCACTCAATTTGATGTTCTGCAACACTTCAGTCAGTCCTCTATTGTGCTCTTGCAGTGAAGATCCCCAAATGATGTTGTCATCAATATATGCTCTGACTCCTTCAAGCCCTTCGATGATATTCTCCATCGCTCTGTGAAATATTTCTGACGCAGATACAATTCCAAAAGGTATCTGAGGAAAGAATATCTACCAAAGGTGAACTGAAGGTGCAGTACTTTGAACTGTCTTCATCCAGACGTATTTGCCAAAATCCTTGTGAAGCATCAAGCTTTGTGAAAAACTTGGTACCGGACAGTTCACTCATTATTTCTTCACGTTTTGGTATGTGATAGTCTTCAAGCTTTATGTTGTCATTTAGATCTTTTGGATCCATGCACACTCTTAAAGGGATAGTTCACTTTGAAATTAAATTTTGGTATGTTTTAGCTTACCTCAAGGGCATCCAAGATGTAGGTGTCTTTTTTTCCGCAACGCTGGGGAATTGTTTTAATTTGGACTCTGTGCTTGTGTTTTGAGACAGTGACCATCGACCTGCATTATATGACTGACAGAGAAGAACGGTTTGACCTAAAAATATCAAAATTGAATCTACTGCGGAAAAAAAGACACCTACATCTTGGATGCCCTTGAGGTAAGCTAAAACATACCAAAATTGAATTTCAAAGTGAACTAACCCTTTAACTCTCCGTTCTTTTTCTTAACACACACTATGGCATTCACCCAGTCTTGTTGGCTCTTCAACTCTTTTGATTACTCCTAGTGCAAACATTTTATCTAGCTCTTTTTTCAGATGATCTCTGAGAGGTCCAGGAACTCGATGAGCAGAATGCACTACAGGATGCACATTTTCCTTCAACTGGATCTTGTTGAACATAAGGTAAAACACCAAATCCTTCGAAGACATCTGTGAAGCTTTGCACTATGTCAGCCACAGTACTCACCACTAAGTTGTCTTGATTGATGCGATACACCCTTTTGACAAGATCCAAGTTTTCACATGTTTTGTCACCTAGCAGAGATTCTGACCCTCCAGCCACAACAGAGAACAGCAGTGGTGCACTTTCTCTTTCACTGTTATTTTAGCTTACATATGCTAAGAGAGTCAATTATTTGTCCATTAGTCTTTGAGAAGTATCAACTTTTTCCTTACTTTTGGTTTTTCTTTCATCCTTATGATATCTGACATGCTGATTAGATTTGCTTTTGCACTAGTGTCAAACTTGAGAGTAACCAGCGTTCCAGTAATCACTATCAGTGTTCTCCATTTGTCATTTCTGTCAGCATCCTCTTGACTTTGTGCATGCTCTGTTGAATTTTCATTATGATTTTTTTCAGATTCCTGCATTTTATTCATTCCTAGAACGTATCTCTGAGGTTAGTTTCCTCTACCAGCTGGACAGATCTCTCTTTATGTCTCATTTTTCCTTTGGAGAAACATTGTTTTGCAAAATGATATTTTCCATTACACTTCACACATTGTTTTCAGAAAGCTGGACATTGCTTAGGTTGATGTTCTGTACCACAACGTTTTCAATTGTACACACCATCCTTCTGTTTTACAGCCTTGGACTTATACCACTTTCCTTTGAACCACACTGCACTGCATTGCTTCTGAGCTCGCTGACACGCTTTTTGGCATTATTTCACCATGTTTTCACATGCAGCTGAGCAAGTTCACTGGCTTGACGAATTCTAATTGCTTCGTCCAACGTGAGCTCTGTTTCTCTCAATAATCGTGGTCTGACTTTTGCATCACTGATGCCAAACACAATCTGATCTCTTATCATCGAGTCATTCAGCTGATCAAAATTGCATGTCTTTGCTTTGAGCCTCAAGTCAGTCAAAGTTATCAAATGTCTCATGTGGTTGTTGCACACGTGAACGAAGCACATTGTACGTTTCATCCTTCTTTGGTGAGCAGTGAGCGGTGAATTTGTTCAGCACATCATCAAGCTTGTTTTTATGCTCATCCTCATTAAAGACGAAGGTATTATATACTTAAATAGCCTGTGAACCAGGAATTGTCAGTAATAAAGCAACCTTACATGCTTCTGGCTTGTGTCCATCCCGATACAGCTCAAATTGCTGCCTGCGCTAGTACAATCAACATTTCCTGTAAGCTTAAAGTTCTCAGGTGGTCTCAATGTAACTTCCATAACAGATAATCTTTGGATGACGCCACTCCTGATACCATGTTGTTGTTGTTGTTGTTGTTGTTGTTGTTGTTTTTTAATTAAACAGTCTGCAGTACAGTAGCAACATGTGTATCTTTATTTCTACCAGTCTTCTCTTTTTCCTGTTACAACACACCCATTACCACATAGTGACCACTAGTGTTATCTCAGGTAAAACCATAATCTGATATCATTACACCAATAGGCTGCATAATTTATTCATGCCATAATGCATGCTGGGAGTCATCAATGTTTTTTTGTTTTTTTTCTCTCTGCTTGCACCCAGCATGCATTGCAGCAAGAAGATTTTTGTTGATTGTCACCATTGTTGAGATTCATGTGCTGATTCTTGATATATGTGTTTGACTAAATACTGCTACAGCGCAAATCTTTTTGGAAACTTTTTTTTTATTTTTTTTTATTTTTTTATGAAATTAATCGGCAGTGCTGGATAGCAAGATGTGGTTAAGTTTCTATTAGCACATTAATAAAATAAATGCATACCAACCATATACTCAACTTGATCAGATAAGTACTTGCTGATTATGACCTCATAAAAAACATCTGATCATATTTTTTTCTCACCATAACACAGTTATTTTACTAAAATACAGTTAAAGCAGCCAGAGAAAAACTAAAAGAAGAGTAAAGGGTCAAGAGCTCAAATAAAGGAGCCATTAAGCACGATTCTGGTGACTTCAAATAAAACATTCAATGAAACATCAACATCTAAACCTCAGTTAATTCTCAATAAGAGCTTGTCTATGTAGATTCATGATGTCTAAACCATCCAAATGTTCAAACAAACTCTTTATTAAACGTCACTGGACTCCGTAAAAACAAGTTAACAATACGTTTCAGTTTTCATCCAAACACTCAGTTGTAAAAACACAGGAAGTAACTCTGGCAAATACACACCGACTACAGTCACATGTGACGCATATCTGACACATGTTGTGTAACTATAACACATTAGTGTGTAAAAGGTTTCAACACACTTCTGTGTAAGAGGAATAACACATTAGTTGTGTTAAAGGTAATACAAAATGTGTAGTCCTTATAAACTCTCTCTGCTTGCACCCAGCATGCATTGCAGCAAGAAGATTTTTGTTGATTGTCACCATTGTTGAGATTCATGTGCTGATTCTTGATATATGTGTGTTTTGGGAATCTTTAGATCTTTAGAATAACTAGTAACTATAACACTGCTGGATCTCATGCTGTAGAATCACAGGACAAAATAACCAAAAATAAAAATAACCAACACACGCCATATATTTAAAAAAATTTGACACTGCATGAGATCAGAGATTTAGGCCACTATATCAACAGTTACCCAAAATCACCTGATCATATTTTCTCTTGCTTTCTCCCCAAAACAAGTGTAGTTTATTAACACAATTACATCAGGCCGCCAGGTCAGGTTAAGAGGCCAAATAAAGCAAACACCGATCACAATAATGGTGACTTCGAATTAAACATTTTCAATAAAACATAATGAGGATTGACAGAAATAAAGTCAAACTGGTTTGTAATTAGTGAAGATTGAAAAAAGCTGTTTTTGGAGTTGTGTAATCAACAGTTTTGGAGTTGATGTTTTTGCCATTTAATTTCAGCCCTTCATAGCCAGTGAATGAAAGAAGTAAAAAAGAACATGATTTTACTTTATTACTCACTTTGTGGAAAATTGTTTTTTCACCATACAATACATCACAGACAATATACAAATATAAATAAGACATACAACTCTATTTAAAAAAATATATATATATACACACAATATATATATACTGGCAATCATGCTGTACATAAAGCAAGATTGATTTGATATTGTTTCAGTGTTGATTCAATGTAAATGAAATGATTTAATTTAAGTTGAACAAATACAGATTTTATGATGAACTTGATCTATTTTTCATCATTGAAATAACATTATTTTAGGGTGCAGACCTGATGAAAAATCAGTGTTACGTTTTAACCGTGATTCAATGTTGACTCAATTTTGGTCTGCTATCAGGGTATTCTTAATCATTTTAAAATCATGTAATAATGTTCACCAGATTCACCAACAGTTTGTGCCTGTTGTGAGAAAAGTGTGATATAGACACATATATATAGTCAATTCACTTTTATTTCTATTGTGCTTTTCTCGTGACACAGAATCAAAGCAGCTTTACAGAAATGTATGATGTTAATGTTTGTACTATCAGTTTAGAGCTGGATAATATAGTTTACATTTGGAGTTAAAATTGTGTTGTGTGTGAATCGGTGTATATTCTGTTATGGTCTGTTTGGTTTTGTTTTCTCTCT
>FLSR01001239.1:15862-42542 GCA_900092035.1 Leuciscus waleckii
TATATATATATATATATAAAATTCGGAGTTGTCTACTTTCCTTTGGGCTAAAATTAAGGTGGAAACTCAAAAGAGGAGTTGTGTGATTTTGTATGTTTATGTTTGTTTCTTATTTTCTCCTTAGGGCAAAGCAAGCGAGGAAGCTCTCATGACAAGATTTAGGGGATGTAAGGCAGGATGTAAGGTGATCGTCTTCTATTTTAGTTTGTTTGTGGTTGCATAATGTCAGCTCTTTTGTGGAGCTCACATGTCATGTGTTGGGCATCGCAGACACGTGTTCAGTGGGAATGAATTTGCCCTGTCTATCATCAGCCGTTGATGAACCAGACTTGTTTAGAGCAACATTTCTATTAAACAAATTCTGTTATCATTTATTCACTCTCATGTCATTACAAAACGGCATAGCAGCTATTTTCAATATAATGAAAGTGAAAGAATGGTGACCAGTGGTTGTCAAGCTCTAAAAAGAACAAAAAAGCACCATTGAAGTGTCATAAAAGTTGTCCATATTAGGGCTGTATGATTTGCAAGAAAAAAAAAATGAATTGTGATTTTTAAAATGCATATTAATTTTTTTGTATTATTATTATTATTATTATTATTAAATAAAATATAAAAATACTAAATAACAAAATAAATGTTACTATTGTAATATTTCATTTAAAAATATTTAAGAAAATTAATATTACAATAATAATTTTATTTCACATTACAACTGAAAAAAGCACACTTTTTAAAGCACAAAGTCTTAAAATCTTCATTTTCAAATGTTAAACCATTAAACTTATTTTGACCAAAATCCACAGGGAGGCCTTAAAGCTTCTCTTTTGTTGAAAAAATGCTTCTGAATACAAAAATGGAACGTTGGTTGGTTCCTGTTTGCATTCCCAAATGCATGTTAAAGTGACCAAAACTGCAAATGCAGAGAGAGTTCATTTGGCGCAGAACACAGTGCCACGCTTCACTCTGAAACACTCAGTGCATATATTTAATTAAATCGCAGTCTTTTGCAGCAATTTTATAATCTCACTAAGCTGCAATTCTGGCTTCAATTAATTTTTTGGCTCTAGTCCATATTACTTGTGAGATGTATTCCAAGCAGTGGTGTAGACGGGCAGGGCCATGTGGCACTAGCCCCTCCTGATAACTGATGGGCCCCCCAGTGTGCCCCCACCCTTCTACTTGCCTGTCACTCATGAATTCAAATCACATCTTTTGACTTTCGTTTGAATAATTAACATTTCCCTGATGCTTCTCAACAAAGAATAGTGAGCTACTGCACTCCAAGAAAAAAAACACAAAAAAAAAACATGGAAGGTTATCTATTTAATATACAATGTTTCATCAGTTTGCAAGTTGCCGAAGCGCTATATTTTGGTATATTGTTTTTCAGTATGAAGATAAGACTAAGTTTGCTGTTAACTCCTAGACCTAGATAATGCTAAACATTAGAAAGCACTGTGGCTGAATGTAATACATTTGATGCTGCTTATTTCAATATGATTTAATCTGGCTTTTTCTGCATTATTTTTTTTTTTTGGCCGGTACACATGCAATATCTTGGGCTGCCAAAGCAAATCGTATGTTATCTCCATACCATACCATCTTCTTCCACTTATTCGGGGCCGGGTCGCGGGGGCAGCAGTCTAAGCAGAGATGCCCAGACTTCCCTCTCCCTAGACACTTCCTCTAGCTCTTCCGGGGGGACACCGAGGCGTTCCCAGGCCAGCCGGGAGACTAGTCTCTCCAGCTGTCCTAGGTCTTTCCAGTGGGACGCGCCCGGAACACCTTCCCGGGAAGGCATCCAGGAGGCATCCGGAACAGATGCCCGAGCCACCTCAGCTGACCCCTCTCAGCTGACCCCTTATGTTATCTCACGTTATTTAAAAGCCCTAAATATCATAGGTGGTGGTCTCAAGTTACGTGACCATTGCGAATTAAAAAAACATAAAACGTTGGCCACAACGAAAGACCATTTTTGACCCAGGAAAAACCCTGTTTAATGTTTCATTGCACAACGAGCAAGTCTGAGAGATAAAGGGATAGCTCTCCCAAAAATTATCATTCTGCTGTCATTTACTTTATTTCATGTTATTCCAAGCCTTTGACTTTCTTTCTTCCATAGAACAAAAAAGAATATGTTTTTGTCCAATGTAATGAACGGCAATGGAGACCAAATCAATCTCTGTTTTGATCACCATTGACTTTCATTATATATATATAATATTCTTATATATAAGTGGAAATAAATAAATGCATAAATAAATAAATAAATGTGGAAAAAAAATACAATTATACATAAATAATATGTATAACAAATATATTTATACACACCTGTATATAAATGTATAAAAAAATAAATAAAAATACAATTATATATATATATACACACACAGCGGGGGAAATAAGTATTGAACACGTCATCGTTTTTCTCAGTAAATATATTTCCAAAGGTGCTATTGTCATGAAATTTTCACCAGATGTTGGTAACAACCCAAGTAAGCCATACATACAAAGAAACAAATAAAAATAAGTTCAGAAATTAAGTTATGTGTAATAATGTGAAATGACACAGGGAAAAAGTATTGAACACATGAAGAAAGGGAGGAGCAAAAAGGCATGGAAAGCCAAGACAACTGCTGAAAACTTACAGTAATTAAAAAGCAATCCAGCCCCCCTGTCAGTGGAAATTAATAACAGCTGGTTCAGTCCCAAATGATGGCCTACAAAAAGGTCTCATTGCCAAGGTGTCACACAAGACACATCTCATGATGGGTAAAAGCAAAGAGCTGTCTCAAGACCTTCGCAACCTAATTGTTGCAAAACATAATGATGGCATTGGTTATAGGCGCCATTCTAAGCTTCTGAATGGTCCAGTGAGCACTTTTGGGGCCATAATACGGAAGTGGAAAGACAATTATTTCACCATAAATTTGCCTCGACCAGTGCTCCTCGCAAGATTTCTGATAGAGTGAAAAGAATAATCAGAAGAGAGATATATATAGAGAAACAACCTCACCGGTCCTGTTCACACACGCTCTCAGCGAGCGGCCGGTCTCGTCTCTTTTGGGGCATCAGACGAGGAGGACGACAAGGATGACAGCCTTTCCCTCGCTGCATCTGAATGTGAGGAATGAACTTGCTCTGTGGCCAACCCCACACCCTCAACACCAGCCAGCACGAGCAACTTGAGAACCAGCCTTGACGCAGAGCTTCTCAGCGTGCTAACAAGGGCCTTTTGAAGACCTCGGGCTCGAGAGTGCGAGTGTTGAAGTACCTTGATGATTGGCTGGTTATAGCCCAATCGGAGTCACACTTAATAACTCACAGATCCTGGCTCCTCAGCCATCTAGAATGCCTAGGTCTCAGGATCAATGCTTTCAAAAGCTCACTGTCTCCCAGCCAGAGCATTTCCTTCCTGGGAACAGTCAATATACAATATACAAATGAGAGTGCGGCTTACGTCAGAGTGCATGCTCACCATTCAATGCCTAGCGACACAGTTCAGAGTGGGCGCTTACGCGCCTCTCAAGAGATTTCAGAGGATGTTAGGTCTCATGGCCTCAGCATCATCAGTGCTCTAACTGGGTCTACTGTACATGCGTCTTCTTCAGCGCTGGTTAAAACCCTGTGTACCGGCTCATGCGTAGCAATCTGTCCACTTACGCATCAAAGTGAACCACTGCTGTATCAGAACCCTGACTCCTTGGAAAGCAACCGGCTGGTACCAAACCGGCGTGAGTATGGGCATGGTTTCAAAGAGGAAAGTTATCTCTACAGCGGCCTTTACGAGGGAGGCCCATCTCCGGCCTATGGTTGAGCCCAGAGAGGCGCCTACATATAAACTGTCTAGAGATGAGAACGGTCGCTCTATCGCTGTAAGCTTTTCTCCCATATCTAAAAGGCCACCACATCTTGATCCGGACGGACAACATGTCAGTTGTGTCCTATATAAATCGCCAGGGTGGACTGAGGTCGAGAAACCTGCACACCATGGCCAAAAACCTCATAATATGGGCTCAGCACAACCTGCGCTCGCTGAGAGCGGCGCATGTGCCAGGCATTCTGAACCAGGGTGTGGATATGCTATCCAGAGACAAAGTACCCCCAGGGGAATTGTCGCTTCACCTGCGAACGGTTCAGCTGATATGGAGCATCTTTGGCAAAGCAGAAGTCGACCTCTTTGCCTCAGAAGACAACGGTCGTTGCCAAACATTTTTCTCCAAAGACAGGGATTTGGCTGATTGGCAGAGCTGCCCGTTGTATGCATTCCCTCCGGTCACGATGCTTCCTCAGGTCATCGAACGGATCAGGGAGAGCAAGTGTGCAGTGCTTTTGATAGCTCCTCTCTGGAAGAACCAGCTATGGTTCTCCGAGTTGACTCAGCTGCTGGAAACAGCCCCATGGCCGATTCCACTGAGGAGAGACCTTCTCACGCAGGCGAACGGAACGATCTGGCACCCCTGTCCCGACTTGTGGGCCCTCTATGTATGGCCCCTCAACGGGTATATGGGGACCTCCCAGAGAGGGTGCTGAAAACCATCACTGAAGCGAGAGCGCCCTCGATCAGGCGTCTTTACGCTCTAAAATGGTCAGTGTTCTCCGGCTGGTGTACAGCACGGAGCCTGGACCCCTATACTCATGCGGAGTGCCAAAGGTGCTCTGCTTTTTACAAGAGCTCTTGGATGCGGGGCGCACCCCCTCCACCCTCAAAGTATATGTAACAGCCATAGCAGCATTTCACGCTCATGTGGCTGGGCAATCACTGGGAAGAAACGACCTGGTCGTGCACTTCCTCAAAGGGCCAGAAGGCTAAACCACCTCGACCCCCCTCTGTCCCTGTCTGGGACCTCTCCATGAACCTGGTCCTGGAGGCCATGAAGGGAGCCCCATTTTAGCCACTTCAGTCAGTTGACCTGAAGCTTCTCTCGCTCAAAACTGCTCTCTTACTAGCACTGGCATCAGTCAAGTGAGTAGGTGATTTGCAAGCGCTTTCAGTAAGCGCTTCCTGTCTTGAATTCGGGCCCAACAACTCCACAGTTGTCCTTAAGCCGAGGCACGGGTATGTTCCTAAAGTGCTCTCCACTCCGTTCAGAGCGCAGGTTATTTCGCTATCAGCTCTTCGCTCACTAGAGGACGAAAGAGACGCAAATCTACTCTGCACTGTCAGGGCTCTTAGAGCCTATTTAGAGCGTTCTGCCCCGTTCAGGCAGTCAGAATAGCTCTTCCAAATGGCTTGCGGTCACAAAGCAAAGATTATCACGCTGGATAGTGGACACTATCTCGCTGGCTTATGAGTCTAAGGGCCTCCGTTGTCATATAGGCGTCAGGGCTCATTCCACGAGAGGCATGGCCTCGTCATGAGCATGGTCGAGTGGAATACCTATTGAAGATATTTGTGCGGCGGCCGGCTGGGCCTCGCCGTCCATATTTATGAGATTTTATAACCTGGAAGTTCCCGCTTTACAAACAAAGGTTCTTTCAATATAATAAGTGTTAAGCACAATTCACCATACCATAAGGCCCAGTGTATATTTGGTCCTGGTTCAACCCGAACTACGGTTCTTATACATTATAAATAAGGGGCTTGGCCCTTTTTAAGGCCCATTCCTTGTTCCCTATATGAGGCTCGTCACTGGTCTGGCCTCTATTAGGACTCATAACTTTACTCTTCTATGTGCCTCGGGCGTTCTGCCCTAGGGCAAAGTTTTAAGCACGCCGGCATTTTGAAAGGGGTTCCCATAGCGTAAGCTACTTACGCAATACGAGAGACCTCTCGAAAGGGAATGTCTCGGTTACTAACGTAAGCTCGGTTCCCTGAGGAAGGGAACGAGCATTGATAACCCGCCGTGCTACTGTGCTTAGATCAGGGGATCAGGGGATCGCACAGCCAATGACCGCTCTTGACGCTCAGCTAGCTGTCTGCTGTGCAGCTGCACTGCGTTTAAAAAATTTGGCTTCAATATTCTCGAGAAAAGGAGTTTTCTCATAGCGTAAGCTACTTACGCAATACTCGTTTCCTTCTTTCAGGGAACCGAGGTAACGTTAGTAACTGAGACGTTACCATCTTTATTCCGGACATGGAACAAACTGTTCCAAATCCGGTCAGGATTTCTAAAATGTCTTGGCAGCACACAATAAGAGAAACAGCATCTTCAACAGATCTGATAACAGACACTTTGACATGGAAGGCCGTGAAAGTGTCCACTATTGATCACATTTAATGTAAAGCGCTGGGTGGGGCTGATAGCTTGCATTTGTTGTCGATGAGACTCGCACAGCAGCTCAGAATGCGGAGAGAAACCAGCACACATTTCACTGAAGGCTGTATTGAAGTTTACATTTGCGTTTCCTAATTTTGCATGCATAACGTGACAATTCACATGCTTGAAATATAACGCATATTTTATAGATGCTGGTCTTAGATACTGCATCAATTGAAATTATTCCGGATTAAATCAAACCAAAGGTGCTCATGTAATAGCAGCTAGTGAGACATGCATCTATCGCCATGCTGTATTTCCACCTATACATTAATTTCCAGGGACATGTTTTAGTTAAAAATGCATCATCATAAAGAGATAAGTTCGGTTATCAGGCTACAATAATTAGGCACTATATGGCTGTTTAGTGTACCAGTCGAATAAAATCAACAAAAGCCATCTTTGCAGGACCTCTGCTTTGCAGAAGCTGTCTCTTCAATTGGCATTAGGTATATTTGACTGCTTAATGCAGAGGAGAATGCCTTTACTCTGCAATTACAATTGCATACATTATATATTTTTATAATATTTTGAATGTAGAAATATGAAATGACAGAATCGATGAAATTATACGTTTAAAATGAAACTAAAACAGCCATAGGTGGTGGCAAGTCACTGTCTTAATGAGTGAGTTCAATCATTAATTCAGCCAATTCGTTAGAGTAAAGGCCAATTTATACTTCTGCGTCGGGTGCGCGTAGAAGGTACGGCGTAGCATACGCATTGACGTGTACCATACGTCGTACCCTTCGCCGTACCCTGACGCGCACCTCCTCAAAAATGTAACTACGCGTCGCGGCGACGCGGACCGCAAGATCTGTGATTGGTCGGCTGGATAGCATCGTGTTTCCTCCTACGCATTTCCGGAATGATCTTCTGCACTCTGCACCGCCCGCCCGCCATTTTTAAATTCCGAAGATCAGTGAAGAGCCATGGAAATAGACCAAGTGACCGAGAGATTGCTTGAAGAAGTGCGGAAATACGGCCATCTGTATGACTCCTTCAGTCGCCATTGCTCGTAGAAACCTAAACTCAAAACAGCCGCGAGGAATGTAAACACAGTGGAACATTAAAACCCACCCGCGCCAACTAGCGTTTCGGCGGTGTAACTGCAGAGCAACACAGACATTCGCAGAATTATAAATGCTCACGACGGCGTCGCCTACGTGCGTAGCCTACGACGTACACTACGGCGTACACTCGACGCAGAAGTATAAATTGGCCTTAAGATTCATTCAGTAAGAAAACAGCACGTGTTGCTTAGAGGCGGAGCGGTTCTGTGGAGTTTGGAACTTTTTTTCCTGAAGGAACAGCAAAAATATTCGGATAAACACTCTTCTCATGTGATATCTAGTATATCATATTATGTTATATAAAATGATCACATACATGGGTTTTTTTTTAAATTGAGAAATAAACAAATATTCAAACAAAATAGGCACTGAACAAACAATATTAAACAATTAACAATTTTCAAAAGGCAGACGTAGACAAAAGTAACAACAATGAAGTCTCAAATCATATTTACAATCATGAAAGGCAAGGAAGAGAAAATAAATATATTAATAAAAATAATAATAATTGAAAGATCAACATTTATACAAATTAAGTTATTGCAAGGGTAGCAAGGAGCTATATGGTTCATAGATCATTGAAGAAACTAATGTAGCAGATTTTTCATTTGAAAGGGTACAAAGAGAAGCAGCAAAAGCTTTAAGTTCATTAGTAAAATGAGGAAAGGAAGGGGGTTTTCAAAAATCTGCATTTATGAATAAGGTGTGTAGCAAGTTCAAAAAGGTTATTGACCAAATAGTGTTGTGAACAATCTTTCTTCAGTACACCAAACTTAATTTGTTTGTATTCAAGGGGATTCACATTATACACAACCTTTTACTGCACAATTGAGACCAAAACAACTTTTACTGCACAATTGAGACCAAAACAACTTTGAGTAATTACAATAAAAGAAAATATGCTCAGTGGTTTCAATATCAATTTCACAAAATTGACAAAAGTTTTCTCCATTGTCAAATTTTGATTTAAGGAATTCTTTAGATGGGTATATGTAATTTACTATTTTAAAATTAAGTTATTTCACTTTAGGGAGACTTGGAAAGGTAAGATAACTCATTCTCATTTCCTTCACCTCTTTCGGGTTAAAATCTTTGAAAATGTAGTAACGTTTCTACAACATGGATGAAGTCTTTCAATGAAGGCACTTCTTTGTTGTTGCATTTATGATCTCTAATAGATAATTCACCCAGACAAGGAGATGGGAGTGAGAATGTCAGAGTAGTGTGAATGAATCCCTTTTACAGTAATGCACGTTTTTGGTATGGCATTTACAACTGTATACAACTCATTAGGATGACATACAAATCAATGTTTTAAACAAAAATCATTGTAATTTTAGATAAATTTATAAATAATATGTAAATTTAAACAACTGTGTCGCTGTATCCTCAAAGCGTCAGCACTGCCACTCTGAGCTCGATTGCCATGTCTGAGGTAAAACACGCCCCCCACATTAGCATACAGAGGAAGAAATGTATAAATAAATGTATAAATAAATAAATGTGGAAATAAATAAATGTATAAATAAATAATTGTAGACATAAATACTATATACCTAAATAAATTTGAAATGGGGAATGTGGAAATAAATAACTGCATAAATAAATGAATGAATGAATAAATAAATGTAGAAAAAATACAATTATACATAAATAAGGAAATAAAAGCATAAATACTAATTTTTTAAGATTTTTTTTACATTTCTTGGTATATTTATTTATGTATTTATTTATGTATTTTTTATATTTATTTATGTATTTATTTATTAAGTTCAGGTTTCCTGGTTTCTCTCAAGGTTTTTTTTTTCTATTCTGTCACCTGATGGAGTTTTGGTTCCTTGCCACTGTCGCCTTTTTTGCCTTTTTTTTCACACCTTTGTTGCCATTGGCTTTTGCATTTAATTTAATATTCAACAATATTATTGATCTGCCTGCATTGACACCATTATATGAGAACTGAACTGAACGATGACATCACGGTTTTCTCCAGAGCAGCCATATATATAAATTAACTAAATTAATAACTTTTTTACAACAAAAATGAAACATCACTGAACTTAAGATGGACTGAAAGCGTTATATAAATAAATGTGACTTGACTTGTGCCCCTGAGTTTAAAAATAAAATAATAAATTCTAGAATCACCCCTGATTCCAAGACTTTTAAAGCCATTTAGAGTGTTGTGTGAGAAAAAGAAAAAAAATGGGACTTTTTCCAAGCAGCTCCTTGTGCAAGGACTGGGCAGTATTATGGTACATACTGTGTGATAGTAGAAATAGTCCAAGGAAGCTTTACGTTTATTTTATAATTATGCCATGGCCTGTCTGCATACACTGTTCTGATTGGCTGGAAGGTGTGCGTTCAAACCGCTGAATGATGTAATGTGAAAATACTGAAATGAGCAAGAATGTGTTATTAAAGGGATAGTTCACCTAAAAATTTGAATTCTGTCATCATTTACTCATCCTCAAGTTGTTCCAAACCTGTATTATTATTTGTTTCTTCTTCTGCTGAGCACAAAAGAATATAGGCTATTTTGAAGAATATGGGTTACCAAACAGTTGATGGGCCCATTGACTTCCATAGAATGAAGAAAACGTACTCGGTTACCTAATGTAACCTCGGTTCTCTCTATAAGAGGGAACGAGTATTACGTAAGTTGCTTACGCTACGGGTAAAGTCATCTTTTCTCGAGATATGAAGCCAAAAAATTATCCTTAATTTTTTATTGATTGTCAACGCAGTGCAGCACCAAGCAGACCTAGAGCAGGCTATCTAGCGCGCTCATTGGCTGCTCTGCGGCAACTGCAGCAGCCTACCACTGAGCCTGGCGTGACGTCACGCCCAATGAGGGCGTGCCCGCCAAAATGGGAGTGGCTTAGCGTATATAAGGAAGGGCTCGGGGGCTGCTAACCTGGTTTTCGTCGACTGAAGCGAAATGAGCTCGTGGCGCGAGCACGGTGGGTTACGCAATACTCGTTCCCTCTTCTAGAGAGAACCGAGGTTACGTTAGTAACCGATTACGTTCTCTTACGAGAGGTTCTCTCGTATTGCGTAAGTTGCTTACACTACGGGAACCCCTTGTCAACGCCGTGCGTGCCTAGCATCCACTACATGAGTCTCAGGGGAAGCCCGGGGAACACAGATAAGTGGGAATCAGGCGGCCAACAGAGTGGGCCAGCACATGTTCATAAGCACACAGTAGGGGGTTCAGAGCGGCTCAGCCGGGCTGTACTGAACTAACACAACCCTTTATAGTGCAGCTCAACCAGGAGAGCTAAATCGAGTTAGAGTAGCCCACACACAATCAACCTGGGCAGGGCATACACAAGACTTAGACTGATAGAAGTTTAGCCTGCAAAGCGGGGACTTCCAGGTTGTAAAACCTAACAAATGTAGAGGGGGAGGCCCAGCCTGCCGCCGTACAAATGTCATGAATAGAAATCCCGCTGGACCAAGCCCACGATGAGGCCATGCCTCTGGTGGAATGAGCCCTGATGCCCAAAGGGCACTGCAGGTTTTTAGACGCATAAGCTGCCGCAATAGCGTCCACTATCCATCTGGACAGACTGTGTTTCGAGGCGGCAAGACCTTGGTTCGCCCTCCAAACGAACGAAAAGCTGCTCCGAGCGCCTGACAGCGGCGGAGCGCGTGATGTAATTTCTCAGTGCTCTGACAGGGCAGAGGAGGTTACTATCGACCTGGCTGGCTGAGAGAGAAATGACCTGCGCTCTAAAAGGAGTGCCAATCACTTTGGGGACATAACCATGCCTCGATTTGAGAATGACTTTAGAGTCATTAGGTCCGAACTCGAGACACGCGGCGTTAACTGATAACGCGTGTAAGTCACCCATGCGTTTGACTGATGACAGGGCTATCAGAAAAACGGTTTTGAGCGTGAGGTATTTCACATCCACAGTTTTTAGAGGTTCCAAGGGATGAGCTTTCAGGGCCTCCAAGACCAGAGAAAGATCCCAAATAGGAACCGATGGGGATTCATCCTCCTGGCTCCTCTGAGGAGGCGGATGATGAACTCATTCCTTCCTATTGTGCGGCCGTGCGCCGACTCAGCGAACACTGCAATGGCCGCAACATACACTTTGAGCGTGGAGGGGGACCTGCCCATGTCCAGCAGCTCTTGGAGGAAGCAAAGCACCCACGAAACCCCACAAGTTTGTGGGTCTAAATTCTTGACGGTGCACCATTTATTAAACACAGACCATTTAGACGCGTAGAGCCACCTCGTAGAGGGAGCTCTAGACTGCGTGATCATGTTCACGACCCCTTTTGGCAAGTCAACGGGTATCCGTTGATTATCCATGCATGCAGAGACCAGCGCTCTGGATGAGGATGCCAGATAGAACCGCGGGCTTGAGAGAGGAGGTCTCTTCTCACCGGGATCGGCCATGGGGCTGAGTCTGCCAGCCACATTAACTCCGGGAACCACGTTTGGTTCTCCCAGCGCGGGGCTATAAGGAGCACCGAGTGGCGCGTCTCCCTGATTCTCCCAATGACCTGTAGCAACAGTGAGATCGGGGGGAAAGCGTAGGGCCAGCGCATCCTCGTTCTTTGAAAAGAACCTTGGGCAGTGAGCGTTGTCTTTTGACGCAAGAGGTCGACTTTCACTTTGACGAAAGGCGCCACAGCAATTGGACTGTCTGGGGATGCAAAGACCATTCCCCCGGGGGAACATTGTCTCTGGACAGTCTGTCTGGACCATTGTTCAGGTGACCGGGAACATGCGCGGCTCTCAGCGAGCGCAGTGAGTGCTGAGCCTAAACGAGGAGGCGTCCCGCCAGGGCGCAGAGAATTTTGGATCTGACACCACCCTGACGGTTCACGTAGGACACCACTGACATATTGTCTGTGCGGACTAGTACATGGTGGCCCTCAGGTATGGGAGGAAGTGCTTCAACGCATTCTCGACCGCCATCATCTCTAGACAGTTTATGTGAAGGCGTTTATCCTGGTCTGACCAGAGGCCATAGACCGGTCTGCCCTCGAAAAGAGCCCACCAACCTAGGTTGGAGGCGTCTGTTGAGATCATTTTCCGGTGCAAGACGACTCCCATTGTTACTCCCAACTGGTTCCATTCAGCCGCCAACCAGGGCTGCAGGGCTGAAACACAGCCCTGATTCACACTGATTCGCAAGCCGCCGGCAGTCCAGGCTCGGTGAGGCACTCGCGCTTTCAGCCAGCGTAGTAGCGTTTTCAGAGGAACCAGACTGCCCTTCTGGAAAGACGCAGCGAGATGTGGCCGTCATAGCCACAGAGTCCAGCTCTATTCCCAGAAAAGAGATTGACTGGCGGGGCAGTAATGAGCTCTTGGTCCAGTTGACCGAGAGACCCAGGCTTTCCAGATGGCTGAGAAGCGCTGTTCTTTGAGATATGAGCTCTATCTCTGACTGCGCCAGTATCAGCCAGTCGTCCAAATAGTTCAAAATTCTTCTCAGGGGAGCGAGGGCCGCGTCCATGCACTTCGTGAATGTACGGGGTGCTAACGACAGGCCGAACGGAAGGACGGTGTATTGATATACCCGACCGTCGAAGGCGAATCTCAAGAATGGCCTGTGACGGGGTATAATCTGAATCTGAAAGTATGCGTCTTTCAGATAGAGAGAAATAAACCAGTCCTCGGGCGAATTTGCGCGAGGATTGTCTGGTTGTGAGCATTTTGAACGGTCATCTCATGAGAGCTTTGTTCAAATATCTCAGATCTAAGATAGGTCTGAGAGCTCCGTCCTTCTTGGGCACGAGAAAATAACGGCTGTAAAAGCCTGTCTTGCTCAGAGAAGGATGCACCTGTTCTACCGCCCCCTTGCACAGCAGCTTTGCTATTTCTGCATGAAGTAGGAGAGCTACTTCCGTATTCACTCTCGTCTCGGTCCGTGATCGAAAGCGCGGGGGACGGCGAGCGAACTGTAACGAATAGCCCTGCTTTACAATATTCAGCACCCATTCTGACACACCCGGGATCGCTTCCCATGCTTTTGCATGCATTGCTAGGGGTAGAATGGCCTCTGGGTTCCGGTCGCCGCACTGCGCGGGACAGGGAACCTGTATCAGAGGTATTGGCACGGCGCGCGAGCTGTCGATGCTCGAATATGGAGGCTCGCTGATAGCGGTGACTGGCTGGACAGCACTCAGTGACTCGGTCGCTTTGGATGGAGAACATTTTGTGGCGAGAAAAGCGTGACGCGAGAGCGCCGTCGGGGGGAATGTGTTTATCAGTAAGTGTGAGCGCTCGTGAGCGGGCACAGGGCTTACGTTCACAACACGGCCAGTGTTTGGGAGCTTTAAAGGATCTGACCCCTGGGATAACCGTGTAACAGAGCGGGCAGTGGGTAGGGGTGAGCACTGGGACGTGGGCACATTTTCTACACTCATAACACCATCATCGTGAGCCGGATAACCAGACATTATACTCTTTTTGAGATTTCTCTGGGTCGCCGTGAGAACGGCGTTTGTGTGCAGGCGAGCGAGTTGTGTAACTTACTCGTTGGCTGCGGTGTACGCTACTGCAGTAGCCTTTTCTAAGGGGACTGACAGAGCTGGGCGTTTTGATGGCGGTCCGGCCGCGGCGAGACTCGACCATCTTTTCCTCCCTGCGGCTGCTAGGAGGACTTTGCGGGCTCAGGCTTCAGCGCGATTTTGGCCGAGGTCCCCGGGGGGGGAGGCGTCTGTGATGGCTGAATGAGCGCGACCTAGGGCGGCCGCCCTGTCGTCGCTGCGAAGACGGAGGCTGAGACGAGCGCTGTGTAGAGCTACGTGCAGGAGGCTGGGTTTGAGAGCGTTTGAGAGATTCATGGCCTGTGATGTCTTCTGTACCTCCGAAAAGCGATCCACAATCCCGCTTACCGCTGGGCCGAAGAGGCCGGTGGGGAGAGCGGGGCGTTGAGGAACACAGATCGCTCAGATTCACCCATGTCGGCGAGCGTCAGCCAAAGATGTCACTCGGTGACGGTGAGCCATGGATCTCCCGATGGCCTGGGCCGCGGACTTGGTAGCGCGAAGGGAGAGGTCCGTCGCGCTGCGCAAATCCGTTAAGACAGTCTGGTCCGGGCCTTCCTCGTCCATTTCGCAGAGGAGACCGGCCTGGAGGATTTGAAGAACTGCCATTGAATGCAGGGCGGAAGCAGCCTGTCCGGCAGCGGTGAAGGCGTGGCCGACGAGTGCTGACGTGGTCCTGCAGGCCTTGGACGGGAGGGCAGACTTTGAGCGCCATCTAGCGGATGGCGGGCAAAGGTGCGCTGCGACTGCCTGTTCCACTGGGGGAATCTGGTTGTATCCCTTCTCGGCGGCTCCGTCTACCTGAGACAGAGTCGAGGAGACTGGAGAGCGGAGTCTTGCGGAGAAAGGAGCGTTCCAAGACTTAGAGAGCTCGGCGTGGAGCTCCGGCAGGAAGGGTGCTGACCTAGAGGCAGGCGCTTGGCGGCGGCTAGGTAGGAAGCACCCGTCGAGCCTGTTAGGCGCGGGCGCCTTCGGTGGGGACCACTCGAGGCCTAGTTGATCGACAGCTTTAGTGAGGAGGCGGAGAAATTCCGCGTCCACACTGGCGTGGGCCCGGCCAGACTCCTGGGTCGAAGTGGAGGTGGAGTGGTGTGATCCCGGACCACTCTTCACTGTCCGAGGCCAGGAGGTAGCAGCTGTCACCCATGGCATCTTCGTCCGCTTATCCCCTGAGGCGACGGCAGTGCGGGGGGAGCCGGCCGCTGCACGTCGGGAAAGGGGGGTGGAGAAGGAGTCAGCGAGGCTCGCGGGAGGGGTTCCGGCGAGCACTTGGCTGGCACATCGGGCTCCGGTGGCCTCTGTGAGCGGCGCTTTTTCTTGCGCGGCCCAGCAGAGATAGGCGGAGTGACAGCTTCAGCGGCAAACAAGGCGAGTCGAGCCCGCAGGGCTCCAGCGACATCGGCAGTTCTTCGCAAAGCACGCAGCCCTCGCTCTGTCTTCGGGGGTCTCGTCCCAGGCAGAGAGCGCAGATAACGTGGATGACGCGTGAGGGCGCGATGTCAAGCCAGGCTCAGTGGTAGGCTGCTGCAGTTGCCGCAGAGCAGCCAATGAGCGCGCTAGATAGCCTGCTCTAGGTCTGCTTGCTGCTGCACTGCGTTGACAATCAATAAAAAATTAAGGATCATTTTTTGGCTTCATATCTCGAGAAAAGATGACTTTACCTTAAGCAACTTACGCAATACGAGAGAACCTCTCGTAAGAGAACTATGGAAGTCATTCAATGGGGTCCATCAACTGTTTGGTTACAGACATTCTTCAAAATAAATTATTTTGTGTTCAGCAGAATGGTGTATGACATTTTGTCTCTTCTGTAATTATTTCTATTTAAATGTTTTGCTTGAAAAGTGTTAATATTAAACAACACCTTGATATTTTGTTTGATAAAATAGACAGTTACAGTATGACTCAAGTCTTTCTGATTGGATGAGCTTTGTTTTGTGTGAACTATTCCTATAGTGTGGCAAGTTGCTTGGCAGTGTCATAGCAATTATGATGAACTACTATTACATACTATTATAATTATGATGAACTACTGACATGAACTGCTTTTTTATTTCATAGGATTTTAATGTCAATTTTTTTGTAATTAAGAAATAAATGGCAATTTTCTACCCTGTTTTTCTACCCTAATTTTCTACCCTGAACACTGTTTTAAGAGTCTCTTTTAAGACTTCAGTGTTAACAAACTATGATTGGGTAACATATTTGCAATTGAAATTAGTATTACACGTGGAACTCTTTTGAAAACTTGAATATCAATCAATCAATCAAAAATGTATTTCTACAGCACATTTAAAAACAACACGAGTTGACCAAAGTGCTTTACAGATTCCACATTTCAGTAGCGTTAAAACAAGTCAAGTCAAGTATATTTGTATAGCGCTTTTCACAATACAGATTGTATCAAAGCAGCTTCACAATATTAAATTTAAATAATACAACAAGGTTTGTTTCAAGTGGAATTTATTGATTGATAAAATTAAATTAAATATCCCCAAAATATCCCCAACTGAGCGAGCCAAAGGCAACAGTGGCAAACATCAATAGACACAGATCATTCAGTACCACATATAACTAAGAACAATTAAAAGCAACAGAAAATTAATATGTCTTCAACATAGACTTAAAACCTTCAATGGAATCGCAGGACTTGATGTAAACAAGGAGACCATTCCAAAGCCACCGAGAAGGCTCGATCTCCCTTTGTTTTCAGGCGAGATTTCGGAACCTTTAACAATTAAGCTTTGCGATGATCTTAATGGTCTGGTGGTGCAGTGATGCTGTAATAGCTCAGAGATATAAACAGGGGCTTGTTTATAATATACTTCGTTTTCTACTATTACAGCTGCCTAGATTAACTAATCTTATTACACGGCTCTGTGGAATACTTGATTCTGATTGGTCAATCGCACCCTCCAGCGATATGTTATTCACCGATAACAACTGATAACACAGGCTCATCCATGTAACTGAAGTCAGCGCTATGCTTGTTAGGAAAGTTTTTTTCTTCATGGAAGTTTTGTGTTGGTGAGCTAATAAAATATTAAAACTAATTTTGGTACAATTATTTAATTATGTCATCCGGGTATCGTGGACTCACTTCTCTTGTTTCACACAAACACAGATGTTGCCATTTTGCAATT
Organism: Leuciscus waleckii; assembly: GCA_900092035.1. NCBI lineage: Eukaryota > Metazoa > Chordata > Actinopteri > Cypriniformes > Leuciscidae > Leuciscus > Leuciscus waleckii. Next base: position 32,852 of record FLSR01001239.1, read on the forward strand.
GTTGTTTTGTACACTGTAATGGATATTAAAAAATGAAACAAAATATTTTAAAACGGTTTAATCTAAATCAATATCTCTTATCCCCTTAATTTTTGTGTGGTGAAATGCTGTGTAATAAGTGGTATGCCTGTACCGTATCTCTTAAATGTCCGTCTAGTTTGAACTTGCTGCTTGCTAGCCACTACTTTTTTATAAGACCTAATAAAATAATGTAACTCAAGTCAATATTTTGTGTCTATTTACTTATGTGGCAAGTAGCCATGTAATAAGTGAGATAAAGTACATCCAGCTGGTTGTAATAGCAGGTTTGGAGGTTTCAGCTCTGAGCATTGTAGCCAATCACAGTCACATCTGTTAAGCACACAAATGCAATGATCTCAGCTTTGCAACTCAATTTCTGCACTCTCACGAATGCTTTCATCATAACTAACATAGTACAAACACAGTGTAAATAAGAGCTTCGTTGTGCGGAGTTTTCGTGAAAGCAGAGAATTCAAATCATTGATAGACTAGTTGAACATGAAGTGATTGACAGCTCCGATTATAAAGGGAGCATTCAGTGATTACTTTCTGTATATGATAGAATCACATTTAATCATGATTTTCAGTCATGCATAAACAGCAGTATTCAATTTTGCAAATAACTACAACTTGTACAATGAGCTGGTTTTTAATTGTTCAATATTTTTGTAATTTAAAACATTTGTTCGGCATTTTAGAGATGACCTATTTCTAATGTGAACTGTTAATCTTAATTGTTCACTGATTTATTGATGAACTGTGGACTATTTAACTCATAAATGTTCTGCTATCAAATAACAAATCATCAGTTGTATATAATAAAGAACAGGGATAAAGAGGTCAAATTATTTTTGCAGAATGTTATCTTTTAAGACATTTTAACATTTTAAATTAGTTTAAGCTACTTTAGACCATTACAAATTGGTGTTTCAACTGTACTGAGGTACTGTTTCAGCTGTTTCTGACATGGGTACAATTGGAACAAAAGTACTTCTACGGTTCATAGTTATTATTAATCATAATTTATTTAGTAGGTGACATGACGTAAAGGCTAAGTATGGTACCCAAATACTCAAAATTCGTCCTCTGCATCAACCCATTCAAGTTAGTGCACACACATTAGGAGTAGTGAGTAGTGAGCACACACACACCTGGAGCAGTGGGCAGCCATTTTTGCTCTAGCAGCCACAGATCACAATTTCTTTAGTAATGTAAAAAATACCAAAAAGTGTTCCAACTGTACATGGTCTACCCTCAAGTTTTTAATAGTGCAATGACCTGTTATATGTCATAACCCCTTTAAGATCTTACATTTCTGATGCTGCCCATGAAAAAAAAAAAAAAAAAAAAAACTTGGCCATAAAAGGGGATCTTGCCAAACTTGGCCATAATAGCGGATCTTGCCAAAAAACAGTGTTTCCTGTCCATTGGTTTTAACTTCTGAAACAATGGTTCCTCTCCTATATTATTCAATAAAGTGTTACAGCCATGTTAAAAAAACACAAGTCAGAATTAAACATTTTGAGTGAACTATCCCTTTAAAGGGATCATATTTCTTGTTTTCCTTTTTTTCTTTAGTGTGTTATGTAGCTGTTTGTGTATGTATAAGTTCTACAGAGTTACAAAGCTCAAAGTCTCAATCCCAAAGAGAAATTCTTTGTACTGTAAAATTTAAGGCTTAGCCACGCCTTCCTAAAACGCTTTGTTCAAACACGCCCCCCACAAATCTACGTCAGTGTGTGGGGGAAGAGTTTCATTACACCGCCGAAATGTATATGCAAAGAAAAAAGGCGTAACTTTTATTCTCGCTGTATTATTGTTGCCGCCGGTGCTGCCATGTCGTGGAGACGCTGTGTTTTTTGTTGCGAAAGCCAAACTACTTTGTTTGGCCTTCCAAAAGAGGACACAATTAGAAAACAGTGGTTACACTTTATTTACAACACTGTTCCAGAACAGTACAACCCAAATGTTCTACTGTGTTCTGTGCATTTTTCTGAGGACTGTTTCCAGAACCTGGGAGAGTACAAGGCGAGGCCGGTGTTGTGCACAAAGGCTGATTCTAAAAAGTGGGGCAATTCCATCTTTGCAAGTACATTCTGGTGCTTCTGACTCATGACACAGCCTGTAAGTTTTTTTCAAATTTTAGAATTTGCTACTGACTATTCAAACGCGAGTTTTGAGCATTATAGAGTAGCGCTTGTATGTCGTTTCTACGATCACAAATGCAGACGTGTTCCCTTTCGAAAGGGAACTCGCACTGCGTCAAAGCGCTAAGGGGAACGCCTTAGCGTGACTGATGACTGAAAACACTGTATAAAAACGACAATCGTATTGGCCGGCGTCAGCCATGACGTCATGCTCTAGCGCGACCAGGAAGTATAAAAGGGTGCCTAGAGAACATGTCATCCTCTTTTCATCTTCAGGGACTGGTTTACTGACACTGTGAGTGTATGGCAACTACAAACAAACACTTTAGTAAGTGTGCTGACCCGTGTGAGAGATTTCTCACACCTGGTGACACTCACAACCTTTGTGTTCGCTGTTTGGGTGAAGAGCACGCGCGCTCTGCCCTTGAGGGGGCGGAATGTGGGGAATGCGAGCGTTTTCCCTTCTCGAGTGAGGAGGGACAGTCCTCTTTGCCCCGTGGTTCGGGTCCCGCTCGCCCTGAGGCCAAGAGGAGACTAAGATCGTGGGGATCACAGAGGGATCTCACCGACGAGTTTGAGAGAGGAGTGAATCTCTCGCACTCGTCGGCGGGTGACGAGAACGAGCTGTTGGGCGGGGATGCACTCTCTCAGACATCCTCGGACCCAACAGCCAGTGCTCTATAAGCTTCAAGCCAAGACGAGCAGGAGGAGACTGGAGCAGGTGAGGATACTGAAATGCTTGAACCTGCCCAGTCTCCCTGCCCCGCGTATGCGGAGTTGGTGAAGGTGATGGAGCGTGCCACCGCCAGGCTCGACTTGCCATGGCAGCGCGTCAGAGAGGAAGCCGCTCGAGGAAGGCTTGATGAGCGCCTTCTCTCTGGCCACACCCCACCAACCCCGATGAGCCTTCCATTCCTTCCCGACCTCCACAATGAGGTTGCGAAGGCATGGAAGAACACGTACTCCTCTCGCATTCACCGCTTCCAGCTGCCAGCTATTCAAATGTGGAGGGAATGCGAAGCACGGGTATGTGTCGACACTAAGAGCTCTAACCCTGCCATCTAGACCCCGCCAGACCACATCTCGTCTGAATGGCAGGGCCTACGCGGCGGCAGGTCAGGCTGGTGCTGCGCTGCACACGATGGCAGTGCTGCAGGCGTACCAGGCTGACCTGCTGAGGGACCTGGATCAGGGCCAGGGTCTATCCCCTGATGCGGACTCAGCTAGAGTTGTGCCGCACCACAGACCTGGCTCTCCGGGCCACCAAACAGATGGCTACTGCGATCGGACGATCGTTGGCAGCCATGGTGGCCACGGAGAGGCACCTGTGGGTGAACTTGGCTGGCATCGGGGAGAATGAAAAGACCTTTCATCTTGATACCCCAGTTTCGCCCTCTGAGCTCTTCAGGACCTCCGTTGAGGCGGTGGTCGGGAGGTTCAGGGAGGCGAAGGCACGCTCAGCAGCATACAGATCGTATACCGCGCCGGTCCGGGCCCGCACCCAGACAGCCCGGGGGTCCTGGCCCGTCTCGTTCTGAGGATCGCAGACAGGGCCAGCGGGACTCAGTTACCACTCGTGCCCCTCCTCCAGGAGCAGGTCAAAGAGACGGCACGAGGCCAGGAGGAAAAGGCAGGATGTCAGGGAGGTGAACAATCAGGCCAGACGAAACCAGCGTTCTGGCAGAGGCAGGTAATCGCCTCCTTCCCTGTACACATCCTCCTTTCTCTCCTTCCCCCTTCTCCACCATAACATCAGGTCATGAGCCGGACCGATGATGATGATCTATTCTGACGGACTACCTCAGGCTCTTCTACAATTTTTTTATTTTTTTTTTAACTTAATAAAATGATGTATGTGCTAAGCTAACCTAACTCTATGTGCTAGGCCTCCTCTCCTTCAATAGTCATCATACTGAGGCCTCCATATACACAACTCGGTAGAGCGTGGAAGGGGTTCCTCCACATTTCTGAGGGGTCATTGGACCCGTCGCTCCCTGAGCTCTGGTGGTGTCGAGCTAAGCTCTCATAACTATATGTGTCAGCCTCCTCTCCTTTGAGAGTCATCCTGCTGAGGCCTCCATGCAAACAGCATTACAGTTGGAGTTGAGAAGTGGCCCCTCCCTCTCTGAGGGGGTGCTTTAGGCCTTCACTCCATGAGCTCTGATGGTCGTCAAGCTAGCTCTCCTAACTATCTGTCAGGCCACCTCTCCTTTGAGAGTCATCCTATTAAGGCCTCCATATAGACAGTTTGGCGGTGGTGATCTGTTGATAGCATGTGTCAGGCCTCCTCTACTTTGAGAGTCATCCTGCTGAGGCCTCCATGCAAACAGCACTGCAGTTGGAGCCTGAATGAGGCCCCTCCCTGTCTGGGGAGGTGCTTCAGGCCCTTCGCTCCCTGAGCTCTGGTTGTGGTCAAGTTAGCTCTCCTAAATATGTGTCAGGCCCCCTCTCCTTTGAGAGTCATCCTTCTGAGGCCTCCATGTGTACAGCTCGGTAGAACATGGAAAGGGCTTTTCCTAATTTCTTGAGGAGTTTTTCGGACCCGCCGCTCCATGAGCTCTGGTGATAATCGAGCTAAGTTCTCCAACTATATGTGCTCTCCTCTCCTTCGAGAGTCATCCTTCTGAGGCCTCCATGCAAACAACATTGCAGTTGGAGTTTGAGAAGCCTCGCCCCCTGAGCTCTGATGGTCGTCGAGCTAGTCCTCCTAATATTTGTGCCAGGCCTCCTCTACTTTGAGAGTCATCCTGCTAAGGCCTCCAGATATACAGATGGCTGTTTTGGTCTGTACTTAGCATGTGTCAGGCCTCCTCTCCTTCGAGAGTCATTCTGCTGAGGCCTTCATGCAAACAGCATTGCAGGCGGAGCTTGAGAAGTGGCCCCTCCCTCTTTGAGGAGGTGCTCCAGGCCCCTCGCTCCCTGAGCTCTGGTTGTCATCGAGCTAGCTCTACTAAATATATATGTCAGGCCTCCTGTCCTTTGAGAGTCATCCTGCTGAGGCCTCCATATATACATGTCCTAACTATATGTTCAGGTCTCCTCTCCTTCAAGAGTCATCCTGCTAGGCCTCCATATATACATGTCCTAACTATATGTGTCAGGTCTCCTCTCCTTTGAGAGTCATCCTGCGGAGGCCTCCATACATATAACTTGGTAGAGCGTGGAAGGGATCCTTCCTCATATCTTGAGTAGATATTAGACCCGTCGCTCCCTGAGCCCTGGTACTAGTCAAACAGGCCTCCTCTCCTTTCAGAGTCATCCTGCTGAGGCCTTCATATATACAGTTCGGCTGTCTTGATCTGTTTTCTTTTAGCATGTGTCAGGCCTCCTCTCCTTCGAGAGTCACCCTGTTGAGGCCTCCATGCAAACAGCATTACAGATCAAGCTTGAGGAGAGGCCTCTCCCTCTCTGAGGAGGTGCTTCAGGCCCTTCGGTCCCTTCGCTCTGATCGTGGTCTAGCTGGCTACCCTAAATATGTGTTAGGCCTCCTCTCATTCGAGAGTCATCCTAATGAGACCTCCACATATACAGCTCGGTAGAGCACGGACGGGGTTCCCCCTCATTTCTTGAGTAGTTGTTAGACCCCTCGCTCCCTGAGCTGTGGTGGTGTTTTGAGTTCTCTCTTAACTCCATAAATCCAATTTGGTTGTTGTTCCACTTTCTAGCATGTGTCAGGTCTCCTCTCCTTTGAGAATCATCCTGCTGAGGCCTCCATGCAAACAGCATTGCCCAATATATGTCAGGCCTCCTCTCCTCTGAGAGTCATCCTGCTGAGGCCTCCATATATACAGTCGGCCGTGTGGATCTGTTTATAGCACGTGTCAGGCCTCCTCTCCTTCGAGAGTCTTCCTGCTGAGGCTTCCATGCAGACTGACGTTGCAGGTAGAGTTTGAGAAGTGGCCCCTCCCTCTCTGAGGAGGTGCTCCAGGCCCTTTGCTCCCTGAGCTCCGATTGTCGTTGATCCAGCTCTCCTAAATATGCGTCAGGCCTCCTCTCCTTGAGAGTCATCCTGCTGAGGCCTCCATATATACAGCTCGGCAGAGCGCGGAAAAGAGTACCCTAGCATGTGTCAGGCCTCCTCTCCTTGAGAGTCGTCCTGCTGAGGCTTCCATGCAGACAGCTTTGCAGATAGTAGTACAGAAGAGGGGCCCTCTCGATACGGAGAGCTGTTTTTAGCCTTCCTCTGTCTGAGCTCTGCACTATGAACTATTCACATTTTGAGAATAAGTTCTGGAGACCATGTGGGCGTAAGTGTACAGGCTTCCTCTGCTCTCTGAGTCATCCTACTGAGGCCTCCGCCTCCCATAGGTCTAAACAGGTTGGTGGCTTCAGCATTAAGCATGATAGCCTCCCTGGCATGGGGGTTGACTTCAGTCCCTCTGAAAGTAGCAGGCCAGGGCCCATAGGCTCTGGACCGTACTCCCTTAAAGGAACCCCCCTCTAAAATCGGGTTGTGGTATCCATACCTTTGAGCTGGTGCTCAGGCAGTGGCCGTAGGGAGAAATGCTACTGTTAGCCTGACGTGTAAGCAGTAAGGGGCTTTAACTTTGAGTTAATGTGTTTGTGCTTGTACAGCCATATTTGCTAAAGCATCCCCTCAGCATGGCAGCGTTGGTATCTTGTTGCCCTTGCGCTTTGACGCAGTCTCGGGTTACAACTGTAACATATGTTCCCTGAGAACAGGGAACGAGACACTGCGTCTCGTCGCCATGCCTCCGGTCTGCTTGTACAGTCCCTTCAGACGAAGAAGTGGATGACATGTTCTCTAGGCGCCCTTTTATACTTCCTGGTCGCGCTAGAGCATGACGTCATGGCTGATGCCGGCCAATACGATTGTCGTGTTTATACAGTGTTTTCAGTCATCAGTCACGCTGAGGCGTTCCCCTTAGCGCTTTGACGCAGTATCTCGTTCCCTGTTCTCAGGGAACATAGGTTACAGTCGTAACCCGAGACGTTTTCTTATGACATGGTTTTATGGCTTCAAATTTAGGCACAAATTGATAAGGTATTACCGACATTATCACCTGTCATTATTGCTTTGGGAGCTGATGTTTCAAATATGGTAAGGGGCGGACATTTCCGCCACACGCGTAAGGTATTCGGGCCATCGCAATGCACTGGATCGCGGGCCAATCAGAGCAAACAGCGCTTTTCAGAACGATGAGCTTTGTAAAAATCTACGCATTTCAGAAAGGCGGGGCATAGAGGAGCAACAATAATGTATGGTATGTGTAAATTATTTTTATTAAACCACATAAAGACATTGCATTAAACTAAATACACAGAATAATGTTCTTTTTAGTACTATCATATGACCCCTTTAAGTATGATGGTAAGCTGATGATATTATAAATGTGTAGTTGCCAATGCTATAGAGTAGTCTATTTGTGTGTAAGCATATGTGTGCTGTGTAGTTGCCAATGCTATAGAGTAGTCTATTTGTGTGTAAGCATATGTGTGCAGTGTTAGTCCTAAGTCACAAGAGCTTCCATGACAAAATATATATAAATATATAAATATATATAAATATATATATATATATATTGGTATATATATATATATATATATATACCAGGCGTGCTGGAAGCTGTTTCATGCGAGGAGGGCTGAGGGCTGGGTTGGAAAATATTTGACGTCATTATGTTGTGGCTGACGACAAGACATGAAATTTCTCTGTACTGTATACGTGTTGTAGCCATTAAAGAAAAAATTTTTAGTTTCATATTTCTGTTTAAATATTATAGGCTAATGTTATGTTTTAATTTAATAAATGTTGATTATGAAAGTGAGCATGCAGCATGAGAAAGATAATAATACATCATGAGATGCGCAATATGTCTGGAGACATGGAGTGGGTAAGACATGATTTTGAACACTTAATTTCGTTTTGTATAAATTGTATCTTAATTTTGATCAATGTTTTATCAACCATTTGCCTGTATTTAATAAATAAGAAGCAAATATATAGCAGACAATGTAATAAGGCATCGGCACGATCACTTGCATTGCACGTGAACTGGAGGGCGCTGAAACTCAGCTTGTGCCTCACAGATTTGAGAAATATAGGCTATCTATTATAGGAGGCTTGAAATGCTACTTTTAAGCGAAACTATTCAAAATGAAAAGAAAAGGCTACTCTCTGATTATGTATTCCATATGAAATGTGCATTTCTCTCTGGTGTTCATGGCGAGTCCGCATCGTCAACTTCATCTTTGCAGCGACACAGAAAACACCAGTTTATTAATATACAATTAAATGTCTCCTTGCTATTTTTTTGCCGGTTCTTTGTGGCAAGCTTTATGCGTGCGGTCGTGCGCCTGAGTGCGGCTATATTATGTACACGCTCATTATCCTGTATATAGCCTATTTAAGTAATTTAATTAATATAAAGGGGCGATTTGTCCACTAATGGCTTAAATGAACAACTACTAGTCGACTAGACAAAAAACTTTAGTAGGAGGCAGCCCTTGTTCCACATATTTTCGAACCAGCAGGCCTTCTGGGTTGAGCGAGCGACCCTGAGCGGAATGAGCAAGCAGAGCGGAATATTCAGAAATGCGCTCGATCTACGCTCACATGCTCTGATCGGAACAAAGCATGACAAATTCAAACTTTATTTCATTTTCTCCGTAGCTTGAACACTCACTACATTAGGCATAAGAGCGTTAGTTAACACTGTCCATTTATTTATTTATTTATTTCACGTTTTTAAGTACAATATTATGTTAGTACACAGCCCGCCACCAGGGGGTGCTGATGCTATGACGAGGGGGGCTGCAGCACCCGCAGCAACCCCCTTCCCGCGCTACTGATATATACAGTGGGGAGAACAAGTATTTGATACACTGCCGATTTTGCAGGTTTTCCTACTTACAAAGCATGTAGAGGTCTGTAATTTTTATCATAGGTACTGCCGATTTTGCAGGTTTTCCTACTTACAAAGCATGTAGAGGTCTGTAATTTTTATCATAGGTACACTTCAACTGTGAGAGACGGAAACAAATCCAGAAAATCACATTGTATGATTTTTTAAATAATTAATTTGCATTTTATTGTACATAAGTATTTGATCACCTACCAACCAGTAACAATTCCGGCTCTCACAGACCTGTCGTTTTTCTTTAAGAAGCCCCCCTGTTCTCCACTCATTCCTGTATTAACTGCACCTGTTTTGAACTTGTTACCTGTATAAAAGACACCTGTCCACACACTCAATCAAACAGACTCCAACCTCTCCACAATGGCCAAGACCAGAGAGCTGTGTAAGGACATCAGGGATAAAATTGTAGACCTGCACAAGGCTGGGATGGGCTACAGGACAATAGGCAAGCAGCTTGGTGAGAAGGCAACAACTGTTGGTGCAATTATTATAAAATGGAAGAAGTTCAAGATGACGGTCAATCTCCCTCGGTCTGGGGCACCATGCAAGATCTCACCTCGTGGGGCATCAATGATCATGAGGAAGGTGAGGGATGAGCCCAGAACTACACGGCAGGACCTGGTCAATGACCTGAAGAGAGCT
>FLSR01001240.1:0-14746 GCA_900092035.1 Leuciscus waleckii
AAATGGATTTCATAAAATTGGTATCGAAAAAAGTATCGTTCAGGAACCGGTATCGAAATCAAGGTATCGGTATCGGTATTGGTATCGACATTTTTTAAACGATACCCAGCCCTATATAATACACACTCACACACAGGCAGAATAATATAATAAACACACACACACACAAACACACACAGGCAGAATAATATAATACACACACACACACACACACAGGCAGAATAATATAATACACACACACGCACGCACACACAAGTAAAAGATGATGAAACCACAGATGAGAACAGGGATGTCTGCAGACGATCTCTTCACACACACATCGGCTCATATGTGCGAGAGATTGAGAGGTCCATTAAAAATGTTGGTCACAACAATTTAAAGCATTAAAACTATTAAAGACTAATTTCAGTGGAACACGCTGCACCTACACGAGCACTAATGACTCTAGTGCTAACGACACCGACACCATGACTCTGATACCGGTTCCTGAACCAGACTTATTTTCATAATTTCATGAACTGATAATATTACAGCAGAATGTGCAGAGCTGAACTGCATGATGAGCGTCTCACATTTACATTTGTCTGGATTCCGATTGTTTTTTGTTTTTGTTTTTTTTCTGTAAAATTTTTCTGGATGGTTAAATTCAATTTTATAAATGTGTAATTAATTGAAATCATAAAACTTGTTCAATTTAACAGCAATTTATTTACAGTTTAACAAAAATTACATTCTAAATGTTTTTGTTTTTTCTTTTCAAATTGTAATGTTAGCCCGTTCTGTGCTTTTACATGTTATTTAGTCTATATTTCATTTTAATGGTTTAATCAAAAACATATCTGATGAATTGAATTCATAAAAACAACTAAATTTATTAATTTGTACACAATAACAGTGCTGTTTATTTACACAGAAATTCTGTGTTGTGTATTACATTTTTCTGGTAATCAAATGAAGGCATTAAACATTAATTTATATTTTATTCAAATGAAAATTAAACAAGCCCTTACATTTTTTGCCAAATGAGCTAAACAACAGAGGTTTACTGTTAAAATTATAAATTAATTAATTAAATGATAAAATTAAATTAATTATATAAATTATATTTCTACCGCAGTCTCTTAAGTTAAACCAGACTTTTATTTTGACGGGTTGTCGTGCAGAGCTTCTTCTGTGATGAATGTTTCTCTCAAATGAAATGTTGCAAAAGTGAGAATATTAAACCACAAAATGACTCTTTATATCGGAGTTCTGGATCTGGCGTCTTAAACTTGGAAAATGTTCAATTTTACTTTTTTTTGACTCGACGGGATCGAGGCTATAGAGTATCGAGCTGGAGAGCCAGCCCTAAACAACACTCGTGTTCAGCTGAAGAGAGTGAAGCAACAGGTGATTTAAACATCACAGATGACCGTCACATGACCGTCAGTATGACAGATTAATGACATCAGAGCAAACATCACGCTGAGAAACACTCTCTACACAATCCTGCACACACACACGTGATCATGTGACCTGCGATCACACTGTCTTGTGAAATGACTGGTAAACAGCGAACTAGAGACGCTCTAAAGCTCCTTCACACGTTTACGATGTGCCAGTTTCCACCGAACACAAAGAAAACGAGTAAAACAAAAGAGTGTAACCATGGCAACGCACTGATAATGATGGTCTGTTTGAAATGTCTCTGAATGTCCAGCTGTTGCTGTGAGTGTGTGTGTGTTTGCTGAAGTACCAGCCAGTGCTGTCACCGTCAAACAGATACACACACTCATACACACATACACACTGAGACTGATCAACTGTCCTGAGCTTCTTCGGAAGAGGGAAAGCTGACCCTTCCTTCCTTCAGTGTTTATGAGGGTTCAGTGAGAGCAGCTTCACACTGACTATAAGGGTTTATGATACACACTGTGTACACACAAACACAACACACCTCTTTCACACACTCACCTTCTGCCAACACACACGGATCCTCTTCACATCCTCAAATATACACTCACACACACACACACCCATTCTTGTACATCTATCTTTATGAGGACATTCATTCACACAATGCATTATCTAGCCGCTAACCCTAACCTTACCCATCACAACTAAGTGCCTAACCCGACCCCTGACCCTAAACCGACCCTTAACCTCATTATAACCTTATCCCTAAAACCAAGTCTTGACCCTCAAACAGGCCTTTAAAGGCTCTCAGAAACTGAGGACCGGCCAACATGTCCTCACTTTACTCTCTCTGTCCTCACTCCACTGGTCTAACACTCAAACTGGTCCTCACAAAGATAGTTGTACAAGTACACACACACACACACACACACACACACACACACACACACACTCACTCACTCTCTCACACCTACTCACACACACACACTCAGTCACTCACACAAGTGCTGTTTTTGTCCCGAATAGAACGAGTGCAAATGTGATATTAATTTTATAGAACAGTTCAATAAATAAGAAGTTAATATTGTGTTATATTTTACAAACAATATTGTCTGTTTTCGTTAAATTCCAAAATTTGATGTGTGATTAACTTGTTAGATTAATGAATCGCCACATCGTGTAATCAGTAAGATTAACCTTTGAATCTCACGCTGAACACATATTCTGCTCTGGTTTTCCATTGTTTTCTATGTAAACGTGCAGACGAACACCTTTGACTGTTGCACAGAAGCCATATACAGTTAAAAGAAGTTCAGCTTGTCTCATTAAACATGTCTCCCCGTACTCTACAGCATCTCATGATCTTAAACACAAGAGCGTTTTCTGTGTGATCGGCGCTTTGTATTAAACTATGCATAAATACATGATGCTGTTTTGTTCATTTTTTTCATTTCATTTCATTTCTTTGAATAAACAATTTGTAATGCATTATAATGTATAAAAAACATTCTCAGCCTATCAGAATCCATCCTGCTTTCGAGACAGACGACAAAACTGCGGCGCTTATGATAAACCGACCGAAACCATCCGCTGGTGTGTAATGTAGTCGTTCTTGGTGTTAGCGGGCCCTTATACAAACTGTTTTAAAGCATCTTCACTGTAATAAACATGAAAATAACAGTATTAATGTTGTAAAATTCATCAATTATGAAACAAATTCAGTTTCTTCTATAAGAAGACAATAGTGAAGACAATACTACAGCATAATCAGTTATTCATATTTTGCTGGTTCACACTTTTTTTTACATTGTGTTCATAATTTCTCTGCCTTCAGCCCTGTGCAGCTCCAGTGCCAGTTGTTCTCTCGCTCTGTTCTCCTCACACACACGCTCCTGAAGCTCCTCTTGTCTGCGCAGAAGCTCCTCCATCTCCTCATTATGCCTGAACTTCTCCCTCATGAGCTCCGTCTGCGTGATCCGCGCGTGTTCCAGCTGAGATAGACAGACACACACATCACGACTGGGCAAACACACTCAAACCAGTGCATCAGATTAAATGATACACATTACAAACATTTTTTAAAATTAATTTCAATTTAATTTGCAAACTACACTTTCAGACGGATCTTGAACTGGGGAACGCAGGACTTACTCCTTTATGAACGTAAACGCATTAAATAATCACAAAAAAACAAACAAATATGCCTGTATTAATCAGACATCAGTGCCATGAGAACTCAGAATATCTACTGTAATAAAGAGTTTCAGGAGTGAACTAGAGTAATGAACCTTCATCAATACACGACGAGCGGAGCTTCATTACAGTCTCACTGTGAGCTTCATTATGAGTGTGTGCTATTATGAGGGACAAGAATGAGAATCAATGTGTTTAGTATAGAGCTGTAGCGGTGCGTCGATGACGTCGACGTCATATTTTTTGCGTCGACGCTTCTTTTTTTTTTTTTTTCACCTTTCCCGGGGGGAAAGCGCCCCGGCATTGATGAACCTGTGGTGGATTCTGCCGTAGGGAAGAAACGTAAGCCATCGAAATCTAATCATTTACGTGAGGAGATTAAGAAGATGAGGCACGCAGGAGGAAGAGAAATGCCGACTGTTGCTTGTTCTAATACGACAGCGTCAAACTTCTGTCGAATGCTGACACGTTAACCCCAGAGTATCTTTTAAAAAAGTTTCAATTCTTGTACTCAAAGTCAACGAAAACCGAGCAGGACCTAAGCCATTTTACAGCTGACCGCCGTAAAAAAAGAAGGTCGACGTCGTTCAGAAGGTATTTCTTAGCGATGGCTGATTTAGTCCAGATTAGACCGAGTTGAGAGGCTGTCATATGTGGATCAACTTACTTTGTTGTGTATTTTCAACAGTTTCAATGTGAAAAATAACTTTTATTTTTATTCAATGGATTAATTGCATAAAAAAAGGATTTATCACATTTATACTATATTATTCAGAAGTAAACATTGTAGCTGACAGTGTGTTTATGTCAGAATGTTTATTTTTAAACCACAACCTTCTAAGAGCTTCTTTTACTGTTATATTTAACATATCTTTTGCATTTCTCATCCAAACAACATCAAACTTGGCACTGCACTTACTCGTGCCCAGACAGCTGTCGAGTTTGAAATCCATCGGAGTAACGGTTCGAAAGAGATATGCGAATAACAGACAGGATAAATAATTCCAATTAGTCGTTAGATTAGTCGACTAATCGATAAAATAATCGCCCGACTAATCGTTTAATTAATAATCGTTTACCCCAGCCCTAGTTCAGTACATTACTCTGTGCAATTAACAAAAAAAGCATCATAATAAACGGAGTTTATTATCCCTGAGTGATTATTGCTAGTATTACCAGACAGGAAAAGATGATGCATGATGGTTTATTAGGAACATGGAACATGTGAAGCTCGTTTTCAGAGTAAAAGCCAGAATATTGACCTTACAATAGAAGTGACTGGCATAAACACACTACTGTTCATAACTTAGGGGTCAGTAGGATTTAAAAAAAGATATTAATACTTCTAAAGTGACAGTAGAGACATTTATAATGTTACAGAAGATTCTAATTCAAATAAACACTGTTCTTTTGACTCTTCTAATCATCAAAGAATCCTGAAATAAACATGTACCACACTTTCCACACAAATATGAGCTGTTTTCAACACTGATAATGAGAAATGTTTCTTGAGCATCAAATCATCATATTAGAATGACTTCTGAAGGATCATGTGACACTGAAGCCTGGAGTTGATCACAGGAATAAATGACACTTTACTGTATGTTCACATTAGGGGCGCAACGGTTCGAATCACTCACGGTTCGGTTTGTGTCACGGGTTTCAGCTTCAGGGTTTCGTGTGTTCAGGGAAACTACTGTCAAATACAATCAAGAAAATAGAACCAATGATCTAACCACAACCAAAAGCACTAATATATACAATAGAGTAAAAGATACTGATAAAATAAACTGTGCTTTTCAGGTTTTTCAGGTCAGACTCACATTAGTTTCCAGGTACAGAATCTGAATAAAGTATATGCTGTATAAATTAAAGATTTATCCTTTTTAAATTTACAAAAGCTGTTCAATCCAGAGCTGTGAGTGATTTACTTCTCTTGTTGTTTGATTAACATTAAAAACAGACGACAGGAATATTAGGCTGCTGTCACTTTAAGACATAATGCACACATGCGTTCTTTCTCGACCGTATTAGTTCACGTAAGATTAGCCGCAGTGCAAGTGCGTCCTGAACCAGTGGAGAGCGGTGCGTCCTGAACCAGTGGAGAGCGGTGCGTCCTGAACCAGTGGAGAGCGGTGCGTCCTGAACCAGTGGAGAGCGGTGCGTCCTGAACCAGTGGAGAGCGGTGCGTCCTGAACCAGTGGAGAGCGGTGCGTCCTGAACCAGTGGAGAGCGGTGCGTCCTGAACCAGTGGAGAGCGGTGCGTCCTGAACCAGTGGAGAGCGGTGCGTCCTGAACCAGTGGAGAGCGGTGCGTCCTGAACCAGTGGAGAGCGGTGCGTCCTGAACCAGTGGAGAGCGGTGCGTCCTGAACCAGTGGAGAGCGGTGCGTCCTGAACCAGTGGAGAGCGGTGCGTCCTGAACCAGTGGAGAGCGGTGCGTCCTGAACCAGTGGAGAGCGGTGCGTCCTGAACCAGTGGAGAGCGGTGCGTCCTGAACCAGTGGAGAGCGGTGCGTCCTGAACCACACACACACACACACACACACTTACTGTATACGGAGGAGTGGGAAGCGAGATCCTGGAGACGACTTTGAGCAGGTGTCCGTTGTCGCGCCGGTTGACGTGTGAGATCTGTGTGTGCACCACTACGGCGTTCTTCTCGTGGAGCAGGTGAGAGAGCGGGAAGGGTCTCGGCAGCGGGATACGAGACTCAACCTCGTAGATATCCTGATCCTGACTGTCCAGCCAGCTGTCCTTTACAAAGTGGGAATCCCAAAACGTCCGATAGGAATCCATCGCGACGATCTTCTCGTGATCCTAAAGCAGAGACGTTCGAGGCTACTCGTCAAGCGATGTGCGAGTGTGTGACGGAAGAGTCTCCGTGTTGGTAAACACACACGACAGATTTCGCATGGCTGGTCAAATCCTGAAATATCCCAGTGATTTTAGAGAGCTGTGTCTATAGTAAAGCACAAATCCCGAAATCTCCCAGTGATCTGTGTCTAAAGGAAAGCAAAACTCAAAGCAACCTGTAGCCAAGAAATCCAAACAGGAGAGTTGTAAAACCACCAGGACTCTCTCGTTCACTTTCCCTCTGTTACTCCTGCTGGAAACTCATTAACAATTCCATGCTTCCGTGGCAACGATCCGCTGGGAAAAGGCAGGGCCTCATTAACAAGTGAGAACAGAGAATAGCAGCGCTCCGGGGGGAGATCATCTCTCTCTCTCTCTCTCTCTCTGTCGGTCTCTCTATCTCTCTCTCTCTCGATTTCACTTCCTGATTAGTGAACATGTGTGTGAGACGTCAGTGAAGGCGGAGTCACCACAGCAGGTGAGTGAACACACACACACACCCTTCCCGACCTGTCCGACCAGATTCCTGCTCCTCATAACTGAGAACGAGACCTTTAAACGCTTATAAATCATGAATGTGGCGTTTTCGTTTCACTGGAGTAATTATTTTCTCTTCAAAGTCTCCCTGATAAACACATTATTGATTAACTTCTCCTCCCACACCTCGACGCCTCCACATCAATCTTCATTCCTGAACAAGCCATTACATGATGAGCTCCACAGCCATTACGACCCTGAACACGAGCATTACACACTCGTCCCCTCCAGCCCTCACTCCTGCTGGATGTATGCGTCTGCCATCAGAGCTTGTGTTGATGTACAGGTGGTTTTGTTGTGGTTTATTATTGCTTCACAGAAGAATGGCTCTGATAACATAAGATACGGGTTTAATCTTTTAGATGCAAAAGGCAGTTATAAATTTGCATGTATAAAGTTTATACAAACCTTACAACAAAAATAAATATAATAAATATACGGAAAATATTATTTGGAAACTTTCCACTCACTCTAGTACTGAACTATGCATTATTTATCTGTTTTATCTTTTTTATCGATTTTTTATACAACTTTTATACAAACAACTTTTATTGTTTATTTTATTTATTAATATACATTTTTTTATCTAAAATTTGTTATTTTTTGTATTCATTTATATATATCAAATTTAAATTTTAATCTATTTTTATTATTTATTTTAAACATTTGTTATTGATCTATATACTCATTAACTAAAGTCATTAAGTACTGTATATTATTTATTTGTTTATTTTAATCTAATTGTATTATTTTATTAATTTACTAATATTTAATTTTTATTTTAATCTACTTTTATTCACTTTAATATTATTTGTATTATTATTTATTTATTTTAAATCTACTTAAAGCTTTACGCAGGTTCTCTACACATTTCCAGGGATCCCCGTTTGAATCCCACATTCTCCTCATGCTCATTTGCTCACATTTCAAGTTAAACAGGATCTGATCTGATCTTAAATCTGTGGTATAAAATATCAATATCGTCAAGTTCAGATTCAAGATATGAATCTCTATCAGGAAGTGATGATCAGAGGGAAGCCAACTTAAACTATTGGGAAAGAGTGTTTCGCTTTACTTCACACACACAGCTTTACGCATGTTAAGCTGCTGCCACGGAGACCAAAGCATTATGCAAATCAGCTGGTATCTACCGGCGACCGGAGCAGAGGCTCCGCCCACTGTGTCCTGTGAGCATTAGCTTGAGCACTGATGCCTCATGGGAGTGTTTGTTCATCTGAAGTAACCATCAGTGTTAGTTAATGATCCAAAGACAATGTGTTTAACCAACATATATGCTCTCAACATGACCTAATCCTGCTTCAGAAACAGCCAACACTCATATTACAACACACATTTAATGTAATATTCAACAATATTAGTGGATCTCCTGCTTTGACACCATTATATGAGAACTGAACTGAGCTGGACGATGACATCACTGTTTTCTCCAGAGCGGCTATATATATATATATATAAATAAAAATGAACTGAATTAATAACTTGTAGCTGGACTGTGACGCTATTTTCTTGTGGAAACAAACTTTGCTGCATTATTTTCCTGTTATCTCTGTAAAGCAGCTTTGAAACACTCTGTGTTGTAAAAAGCGCTATATAAATAAATGTGACTCGACTGACAATTACTTCTATTTTTAAATGTTTTGTAAGAGCCTCTTCTGCTCAGCAAGGCTGCATTTATTTGATCAAAAACAGTAAAAACTGTGAAATATTATTCTAATGTAAAACGTCTGTTGTCTATGTAAATATTACAGTAAAAAGCTGGATTTTCAGCATCATTTCTCCAGTCTTCAGTGTCACATGATCCTTCAGAACTCATTCTAATGTGATGATTTGACTGGGTCACAGTCGAAGCGTTAGTTTTGTCTCCCAGTGCCTGAGTGCTGGTGTGAAACACAGTGTGCATGTCAAAAAATATATCCCGATATGAAGCTTGTGACACACAAACGCGCACATCAACCCATCATGTTTAGTGTTCATGTAAACACTACGTTCAGATCATCAATCGGAATGAATTCAGTCCGATTGAAACAAAAGTTGTGCATGTAAACTTAGCCAGTGTCACATGATCCTTCAGAAATCATTCTCATATGCTGATTTGAGCTGTTCAGAGTCGAAGCGTTAGTTTTGTCTCCCAGTGCTTGCCGTACCTGAGTGGTGGTGTCAGTGATGGCGATGAGCAGCTTCTCTACGGCGCTCTGCAAGCGAGTGCTGATGCTCATCAGAAACTCCTCCCTCTCCAGCTGGAGCTCCTCCCCCTGGTGCAGAAGCCCCGCCCCCAGGATCTTCAGCGTCTCTGCTGAAAACATGCTGACGTCATCAGCGTCTGTGTACGGGACAGAAGAGATTCGCTGATTCACTGATGACATCAAAACAACGAGTAATAGAGCTGATCGTATCCACGATACGCTTATGTCGTTATCTTTAGAAACAGGCAAAATATTACAGACATAAAAGGCAGACGTTATGCATCCTGAACAGGTCCGGACTGAAATGAAAGGCCGTTGTACCTTGAAGGCGACACTGAAGTGCCTTGGACAATATTAGCGCAGCCTTGTTTGATGTGTTGAGGTAATTTCAACTGAAACAGGAAGCTAAGGCGGGACATATTGAATGGCTCCTCCCCCTTTTCAAATAGCCAATAGCGTTTAGTTCACCTCACATACTGACAGCACCATGGTTGCTATACAGTGCTAAATCAGAGATGTGTACCATAAGGTTTTTTCTGGAAAAAATAGTGCACTGGGTTTAATGTGTCGTTTATTGAGATCTACTGATATATATTGTTAGTACAGAGAATTTTCACGTGAATAAACGCATAGATCCGCGAAACGTTCTTCTGCACTTTAATGGTGTAATGGTAGAGCTTTTGCCAAGCGTGTCAGAGGTTCTGGGTTTTAATCCGCACTCATATAGTTCCATTTTTCTCATCAAAACCGATTATGTTCATCAGTAGTTGTATGTCTCCGCAACGGTGTTAAGCCCGGAGAACACACTGTGTCCGCGCCACTGATAGCAGCGCAACGAGAAGTTTCAAAGAGTGCGACAATATCAGCCCTGGGAAAAACCCATATTGCTCCGCGACGTGTCAACGAACGGTGGTTTTGGCCAGGTGGTGTTTATAGCATAGGGGGCGGAGCTTTAGATTCTAGAGGGCATTTGATTGGACAGAATATGTGATGGACAGTCCGCAGTGACGTCATTAAAATCCGTGATCCATTTTAGCGTAAGTGAGGGACTATAAGTTTTGAATGCTTATATCTCCTAAATGCTAAATTTGTCATTGTTTTGGAAGCTTATTCATAACCTTAAGGCTAACATGTTTATACTGAAAGCTAAAAAACGTACATTTAGATTTCAGGGAGCCTTTAATCACGCTATAGTTTGACTAGGCGTCACTAATAAAAGATGATATGTTCTGCAAATGATGTTTTTGTGAGACATGACAGTCAGCAGATTAAGACGAGCAGAAGAATGGATCACAGACAGACAGTTTTGGGTGTCGAGTTACAGGAGTAGTCGATCACATGACACGAGACGTCCCTTCACACGCCGAAACACCCTCTCCCTGTGTGCCTGGGTCACATGACCTCGCCTCAACAGTACACAAAACATCTCTATGCAAAGACAATGAGTCAACAGAAAGGGACAAACGGGACGGACAGGATCTGATGTGGCTTCACTGGTTCCTACATATCAATTAAACGGTCCTGTCATCTGTGATTAACCCTTCGCAGACGAGCGGCGCTGTGACTTTAGTGTCACGACAACATTTCAGCTGAAAACACATAAAGAGTGCATGTGTGACTTGAAGTGACTGGAAGTGACGTCACTGTTGATTATAAAGCTGAAGAAAGATTTCAAATTAAATAAAAAAAAATAGGGCTGGGAATCTTCAGGAATCCCACGATTCAATTCAAATCGATTCTGAATCAAATTTCATATATGTTCGTCCCAATCGAGCCTAAGCTTATTTAGTTTAAGGGCGTTTTCACAGCTGAGAGTCCACCAAGGTCTGAACCAAAGTTCATGTTCTGATACTTACATACATTTGGTTAGTTTTGGTTTGGATTCACATTGCAATTATGCGAGCGCACTAAAGAACTTTACATGACGTACACCTGTCGTCATCATCTATATGGGCTGCATCTTGACATTGATTGGTTTGTAAACGGACGTGCGTCTGACATCAGCGTGATGTCAGTTCGGCGGGTAACTTTGACAAGAATGAATGAACAGACGCATATCGTTGCCACTATACTTTATTATTACGGCATTACTCCCTGCAGCTCCAGCTATACTCCAGGCTAGCTCACATTCACCAAATGAACATCCTCGTTGTGCGAACATTTTATCATCGCCGACAGGACGTAGGACGTGTGTGTGTGTGTGTGTGTGTGTGTGTGTGTGTGTGTGTGTGTGTGAGAGAGAGAATCAGCTGGAAGAAACGCTGTGGGCAGGACTGACAGATCGGCACATAAATATTCTTCTTCAGTGGTTTAGGCTACGCGGGAACCACCGGAACTTCCTGGGGTCTGTGTGTCGCATCTTTATCACCAACACTTGATCCATTAATACTAACACTTTATCTTCTATTCTATATCTATTATCTTTATATAATATTATATATTTTTAAAGTACATGTACTGCATTAGACTAAACTGGGAAGGGTCACAGCACTTGTATATTGTTGTCCTACTGTTAGTTTCACTGCTTCTATTGCTCTCATTTGTAAGTCACTTTGGATAAAAGCGTCTGCTAAACTAATAAATGTTAATTTCCCAAAAGCACCGCAAGCCTAAATTGATTGGTGATAATCGCTCTACGATCAACTTGAGCTTTCGAAACGCAGCCCTGATCAGCGATCGACCGTCTGGAGTCAGAGATGTAGAATACGGGCATTGACAGGACATGTTCATTCTCTTTTATATGCGTGTCTATGTTCGTCAGCACAGAATCCACTGGCGTGTCCATGTTGAACGAGCTTCTTGTATGTGAAAACTAAAGGAGCCTATGGAAAGCTTGACGGCTCGACTAACTCAGCTAAACATTATTTCAGGCTTTTTCTATTTGTTCAGATGTTGATATGAACTGCTGTATTCATGTGTGAATCGCTTCCCCCCCCCATCCCTGATAAAAAGCAGATGAACAGGTGAAAGGGTTTGATGAGTGTCGTGTGTGTCTGACCTCCAGCAGGTCCGGGTCTGAGCCGCTCCGCTGGGGTCATGTGACCGGCCTCCGCTGGGGTCATGTGACTCGGACTGGCCTCCAGCATGGCCTCCACGTGCCCGATGGTCTCCTCGGCGGCCGCTGTGGTCTTCAGCACCTCCTGCAGAACCAGAACCAGACGATCGTTCGCCTCGCGCAGCATATCCCTAGAAGAAGAACACCACTGATGACTGAGAGATCTGTGTGTGTGTGTGTTTATCTATCTATCTATCTATCTATCTATCTATCTATCTATCTATCTATCTATCTATCTATCTATCTATCTATCTATCCATCTATCTATCCATCTATCTATCCATCTATCTGTCCTTCATCTATCTGTGTGTTTATCTGTGTCTATCTATCAGTTCTAATGTTCCGATGTCACAGAACTTTTTCATCAGCTCTAATTATTCCTCACCGCTCTGTGATGATGTCATCAGATGCGAGCTCTGGATCAGATGACTGTGATGTCACGCTCCTTCCATGACCTTTGCCCTTTATCACCTCCTCCTCCTTCTCTTCCTCTTCCTCTTCCTTCTGGAGTTTATGCACAGGCAGAAAAGAAATGGCACATAAGAAGCCCGTCATTTAAATCACAGGCAGCTCAAACTCTTTCAATAGTCTTTATATCGAGATGCGTTTGTCAGGCCGAGCGCAACGAACACGCAGAGTCAAACACACACACACACACACACACACAACAGCAGACGGGGCTTTCACTGCTCCCATAGCAACAGCTGCACATGAGAGGAAACATAGAAAGGTTTCTAAGGTGACAGACGCCACCTGGTGGAGGAGGACAGTAAACACACACTGTACTGGTGTGCAATGTAGAATACTACACACACACACACACTACCTGCTCTGTCTGTGTGCTGCTGCTTTGCATGCTGGGAAGCTGTGTTTCATCTCTCGGTCTCTCTCTCTCCTTCATCTGCTCCAGCTCTCTCTGTTTCACACGCACACCGATGTAATCAACACAGATTATTAATAATGATTCATCAGTGCACAATATTCAGAAGAACTGAAGTCTTTCATCAAACTTCTTCACCTCTGAGACAACCTTTCATTTCTGCTAATGTAGCGAAGACAGGACAAGAGAAAATGTTTACGATTTATATCACAGCCTAATATTTATAACTCAGTTCAATCATGACGGATGAAGTCTGTCCTTTATTTCTGCAGATTATCCGGTTTCACTCAACAGAAAATCCGTCACTTTAGAGGTTAAATGTGTGTGAATGTGGTTTCATGTTTTCTTATGAGACAATATTAACATTAACCAGCATCAAATTACAGCGCTAACTGATGCCAAGATCACAACAATCGAGTAAACTGGGGTTTGTGTGTGTGAGAGAGAGAGAGAGGGAGAGAGAGAAAGAGAGAGTGTGTGTGTGTGTGTGTGTGTGTGTGTGAGAGAGAGAGAGAGGGAGAGAGAGAAAGAGAGAGTGTGTGTGTGTGTGTGTGTGTGTGTGTGTGTGTGTGTGTGTGTATGTGTGTGTGACCCGTTCGTGAGCTCACCTCGTCCTCCTCATCTCGGTCTGTCTGCACAGCGGTGCTCGTCTCTCTGGCCTGTTTGCTGATGCGTGTGTGTTCGGTGTGCTGGGCGAACTCCACAGACATCTGCACGATCACCTGACACACACGACACACACAACATCATCAAGCCCTCGAAACAAGACAAGCTATCAAGATCAAACTCATCAAGACTGTCCATTCAAGGCACATTTGAAGCGAATACATTTGAAGTAATGAAGCTGAGAGTCATGAAATGAGCCGAGATCAGTGATGCGCCAGAACCCATCCTCTCTTCCTCTTCACTAGCAACATCTCCAGCTCTATTCCTCACAAACACACCATACAAACACCACACAGGTTCTCTTACTAAAATAAACCGGTAACACTTTACACTAAGGTTCACTGGTTAACATAGTTAATAGTCTTAGTTAATATTAATTTCAACATTTACTACTACGTTATTAAAATCAAAGGTTGTATTTAACATTAGTTAATGCGCTGTGAACTAACATGAACACACACAGCTGGATTTATATTAACTAACATTAACGAAGATTAATAAATACTGTAACAAATGTATTGCTCATTGTTAGTTCATGTTAGTTAATACATCACTAATGTTCCCTAATGAACCTTATTGTGAATGTACACTTCAATAAACCAAACATGTGATATAAAGGCACAGCATGTGTTAAAGCCTCCTAAAAGCACCTTAGCGATCTCCTCCTCCAGCCGGTGATTCTCCTGCAAGCATTCGGGAAGAGATGCGGTCCGTCGCTCCCGATCCTGATCCTGATCCTGATCCGTCGGCTCCTCGCACGGGGCTTTCTGACCGGCCTGCAGCTCACGCCACAGACCTGACCCAGCGATCACAGAGACACGCTCTTCATCCTGAGAGAGAAGCAGCAGTGAGAGGAGGAGAGGAGGCGGAGTGTGTGTGTGTGTGTGTGTGTGTGTGTGTGTGTGTGTGGAGGTGAGAGGAGTGTGTGTGTGTGTGTGTGTGTGTGTGTGTGTGAGTGAGTGA